>MU187200.1:18299-78289 GCA_016904865.1 Pissodes strobi | reverse complement strand
AAGTATGGTTTACAAGATATTTTTGAACCAACTAGGTTAAAGTGCCTCTATGGAATGAATATCAAGATTAATTTTCTATTAATCATAATATTTTGTACAAAATAGTCGTCTCTCGTTTTTTAACAGTCATATACACAAAATTAAGATGGCGGACGGTAAAGTCGATCAGGTGAGAGCTCCCGACAAAATTGCGGAAAATAGTAGTGAAACCGTTTCTGAAGTGTGTTTCCACTGTAAGAAGTTAACAAAAAACTTTATTAAGTGTGGTGTGTGCCGAAAAAACTACCATTTAGCTTGCCTTATATAAGCAGCAACTCAAAAAACGGCAAAGTGTCGACATGTGCCTGAGTACGCAACCGATGATGCTTGGACCCATGAAAGAGACCTCTACAAGGTAATCATTAAAATCCTCAATTTTGGAGGAGAATATCCGCCTACTAGGGGAAGAAAACAAAAACCTGCGGAAAAATCAGGAAAAACCGAGATTTGAGGTTAGAAAGCCAGAAAATCTCCCGCCAAAAAGGTCGCTGTTGACTGACACATGACACAAAAACTTTCAAATGAAATAAATCTATACATGGCCAATGCGGCCCCAGAGGCTGTCAAGAAATAATTCCTTTAAATAACTTTCAAATTGATATTAAACAAAACGATCAATGTATGTTTCTGTTCTCTGTCTCAGAATATGAAACTCTTAATATCATAAGAAACTTAAAAAACAAGCATAGGTCTGGCTATGATGAAATATCAACCAGCTTGATCAAATTTATTGCAATGGAGATTGCTCTCCCCCTCTCTTTCATGGTCATTAACTCATTCAAAAATGGTTGCTTTCCTCAGAGATTAAAGCTATCTATTGTAAAGCCCCTGCTAAAAAAGGGTGACTCCTTAAAAATGGAAAATTATCGACCAAAAAGTCTTCTTTCATCATTCTCCAAAGTATTTGAGAAAGCCATGTACTCCAGGCTGCAAAACTTCTTTGTGTCCAATAACATGTTTAGAGGTTCTCAGCATGGCTTTCTCTCGGGGAAGTCTGTTGAGACGGCTACTTATGATTTTGTGACTAAAATTTTTGAAAACCTAGAAGCCAAAATGAAAACTCTAGGTGCTTTTCTTGACCTGTCTAAAGCTTTTGACAGCCTGGATCATGAGCTATTATTACAAAAGCTACGAAGGTATGGAATACAGGGCCCACCATTAAAACGGATAAAATCCTTTCTTGCAGGTAGATCACAAAAAGTGTGTATATAGAGGGAGAGATGTAAATTTTTCTCAGACCCTATTGATGTAAGCTTAGGAATTCCCCAAGGGAGCATTTTGGGACGCTTTCCCTTCCTGGTTTACATAAATGATCTCCCAGAAATTGTAGTAACTGATCATTCAAGCATCGTAAATTTTGCAGATGATTCCAACGCACTATTCTGGGCCACAACCTTGAACATTCTCCTTGAAAGAGCCGGCCAATCTCTTCAGCAGGCCGAGACATGGTTTAGTGGGAACAAGCATTTGCTCAACTCAAACAAGACAGTTTTCATATACTTTAGAACAAACCAATGTCGAGATGCATATCCAGAAAGGGTAAATCTTCTTCCGCAAGAGTTTCAACCTGCTGAGTCTGTTAAATTCCTAGGGTTGCATATCGACCAAAATCTTAGTTGGAAAGAGCAAATAAAAAATGTGACTAATAAACAAAACAGTGCATGTTTTTCTCTGAGGGTCTTAAGAGCATACATTGACCAAAAGGTCCTATTGTCAGTATATTATGCAAACTTCTACTCCATTTTGCGGTATGGAATACTATTTTGGGGAGCTGCAGTAGACAGTTCTATTGTGTTTGCAGTCCAGAAAAAAGCTATTAGGGTGATTCTGGGATTAAGGGCCAAGGAGTCTTGTCGAGGTAAATTTAAACTCTTAAACCTTTTGTGATTTTCAGGTATTTACATATTTGAATGCATTCTGTTTCTCTTTAAAAGCTTCTGCCTATTCTCCCATATTTTGCCTAATCATGAATACAATAGTCGGAGCACCAATTTAAATGTACCACCTCATAGACTATCTTTAACTGAAAGAAGTCCCTTGTATATGTGTGTAAAATTTTATAATAAACTTCCAACATATATTCAACAAGAAGCATGCTGGAAGGCATTTAAAAGGAAACTCTTTCAATATCCTGTTAACATTGAGCCTTATTCCATATCGGATTACCCGGCCTACTCGCCTCCTTAGGCGGTTGTGTGCAGGGTTCTATTCCTTTAAGTATTTTAATCTGATTATTTAAATTTGTCATCTTTTTATATTTATGTAGGTATTTTAATTGTAGTCAGTATACCTTAAACTAACTTTAAGTAATTTTATTTCACTTTTTAATTAGGCTTTTAACAAGATTTTATGTATGTGTTTGGTTTTTAGGTATATATATTTATGTATGACATTATTTGCTCAATTACATGTAAAAGTTTATGCAAATAAAAATTTACTCTACTCTACTCTACTCTACTCTACTCTATACAATGAAAATATCGATGGTCTAGCACACAAATGTTGTACGTGTATTTTCCAGCAAAACTGAGTTAAATGAATAGTGGTAAGGGAAATATTTAAATTTGCGGATGCCAGCGCAATATTTCAATCGTGTTAAGTACTTCTGGACTACAGAATTCTACTCCACATTGTTGTAAGTGTACTTAACACATGTGTGCCCTACATTAAATAGCGTTAACTTCAGTTACCACATTTGCGTCCAGTAAAAAGCGAGGTTAAATCGTTAAATCACGTTTATTGTTGTTTTCAATTCCGGTGAAATATGTCCTGTTATAGAGGCAAAAAATTAGTGAACTTACCGTTACCAGCGAATATAAATTATAATGATGGTAAGTTTATTTTTACATAATGGTTTGTGGGTGGGTGTCCTTGATCCATACTTGTAGGCTTGGTTAGGTGTGAAAGGGCTATAAAATAGCCTTTTATCAACATAATTGTTTTATCTAGCGGAAGTAATAAGCCCTCTGGATAAAAAATATAGCCCTGCTAGTGTGTCTACACAATATAATGAACACAATTCCTTTCAAATTGATCATACACCAAAGATCATTGTACCGCAGGGTTTAGATGGTATTGTCTCAAGTCAGAAACATGGCGAAGTATCCGAGGAAAGTAGAGAGCCACTCTGGTTTTCCGTTGAAGGTAAAGCTAAGCAAAGTTGATCTAAACCATGATCTGTACCAATGATTTTCCTTTCTAGCAAAAACTGAATAAAAAAATAGTGTTTTTGTAGATTGCGCAGATTCTGAAAATATGAGTAAAAGTTTCCAAGTTTTGTTAAGTTTTTATAAGTCGTCTTTGTACAATGTTTCTAAGCAATGTAATCAAGACAATACATTCGGTTGAAGGTAAAGATAAGCAATTAATTTGATCTAAACCATATTTTAGCAATAATTTTCTTGTTTTTAACAACAACTGAGCAAAAAAACAGCGAAAGTACTTTGCCAGAACCGTTTGTTTTTGAAGAGCGCGCAGAGTCTGAAGAATTGAGTGAACCTTTTCAACATTCTTCAAGTTCTTATGAGTCCTCTTCGGATAGTAATGACTTCTTTATTTCCTTGCGACTGTCGCTAGGAAAATAGAAGCTCGAAACGGATCTAGTGGTGACCAAAATAAGAAATAAGAAAAAAAGGATGCCTTCCGATAGATTGAATTGGCATCGATCCCTTGTCAAGAAATTACGACTAAGTGGGCAAACTTATGTACATCGAAGTGGGAAAATCATTCTGAATAAAAAACCAAAGAATGTCGACTGCAGCAAATGCAGATATGTGTGGTGAACATTTTTCTCAAGCAGATAGACAGGCACTATGCCAAGAATATTATAATCAGTTGCTAGAAATCTAGACAATCCAAATCTAAAAATAGAAAAACATCCCGAATTTATTACTTAAAGAACTCTGTGGGAGAATCCCACAGATTATGTTTCAAAATTTTTTGTGGTATATTTTCGATTTCTCATAGGGTAGTCGAAAACTATAGTTTGCCCCAGGAGCATGAGTGAAAATAGCCTTTATACTGGACGTGATAAGAGAATTGGTGTTCAACCACCAAATGTCACTCCTTTGGAAACCATACAGTTAGTAAAGCAGCAAATCGACTCATTCCCTAGAATAGAATCACATTATTGTAGGCGTGATACACAAATCCTATCACCAGATCTCAATATTTCTAAAATGTATTGACTGTATAAAGATTAGTGTATGCAAAATAATGTTCTAGCTGTATAACTGTTTGTTTACCAAAAAATATTTCACGAATATGATCCTCGGTTGGATTTTTACAAACCCAAAAAAGAGCAATGTTCTTTATGCAGCTCTTACAACACCGCCAAAGACAAAGGACCTCTACACGTAGAATACAACAGTCACAAGCAACGCGAGAAAGAAGCTATGCAAATGAAAGCAGATGATAAACAAAGATTACATGCAGAAAAGGGCAAGACTTTCAGGTCAATATCTTTTGATTTGCAAGCAATTTTATCCATTCCCCATGCCGGTGATAAACAAATTTATTATAGACACAAAATTAAATGTCTATAGTTTCACCACTTATGACGCATCCAATGCTGATGGGTACTGTTTTGTATGGGACGAAACATATGGAAACAAAGGCAGTGTTGAAATTGGCAGTTGTTTATTGAAATGCCTGCGAAACTGTGACACGTAGCCTCCTCTTCTAATACATGCGTTGGACAAAATCGCAGTAAATTTGTTGCCGCGACTATGTTATATGCTGTTAATAATATCGGTCATTTGGAGATTATTGACCCAAAAACTTATGGTGACTGGGCACTCATACCTAAAGGCAGACTCAATGCACTCCACGATAGAGAGGACTAAACGTCATAAGAAAATTTACTCTACGCGTGAATGGTGTTTATTAATCTCAATGGCCTGGCTGAAATCTAGGGAATATTACGTTACGAATATGAAATTCAATGTTTTTTTTTTTGATTTGCAAAAACTCGTATCAGATACTGTATTTAATACAACACTAAATACACATAAAGAGAAAGTGAACTGGCTTCGTATCAAGTGGCTTCGTTTCCAGAAAGGAAAACCTAATATTATACAGCACAAATATACTCTCTCAGAACAAAGCTTTTTGCAAGCTGGGAAGAAAAAAGAAATGGGAATCCGTCACTTTGAATAAAAATACACATCGCGTCTACCAGTTAGTCAAAAAAAAAAGAAAAAGGACCTGCTGTTTCTTTTGGAAAAGAAGATTATACCAGATGATTATGTAAAATTTCAAAATCAGCACCCTCCAGAGATCTTGAACAAATTGAGATTATAACTGTGGCAGGGGGGACTGAGGGTGCACCTGCAACTCAAGATGTATAGAATGAAAATGTATTAAGTTCCCTTCCAATTATAACACGTATATCGTCTGATGTAAGTGTTCCTTCCTTTTCATGTATTAACTATTTCCTATGATGTAAATATGTTCTATATTGTTGTGGAGGATTCATTCTTACCCTGGAATTGATTGCCTTTTGCTCCACAAATGATTGAAATTTTGTTTGGATTGTTATAGAGCCGGGCCCGAAGTGGCTCTATAACAATCCAAACAAAATTTCAATCATTTGTGGAGCAAAAGGCAATCAATTCCAGGGTAACTATTTCCTATTCGAACCAGAAGGTTCTACAGAGCTTGGTGATTACTTTGCTCAAAGCCTTAGTAATTTTTTGCCCCAGAAATACGGAAAATCGTTGGATAATACTTTTTTATTGATGGAACAGTCAGCAATAATATTTCCCATTTAAATTCGAACCTTTCAAAAACAAATGTTTTTAAAATAATATATGTTAATATGCAATCAATAAAAAATAAACTAAACTCTCTGGAGGTTATTCTCGCTGAAAATGAACCAACTATACTTTGTGTTGCGGAGCATTGGTGTATGAATGACGATATTTTAAATATAGATATAGGACATAAATATAAATTAGCATGTCATTTTTCAAGACAAAAACAAATTCATGGGGGCACTGCTATATTTGTAAATAAAAATAAAAATTTTAAAGTGTTAAGGTTTATTGAAAAATTATGTATTGAAATGTATTTTGAATGTTGTGGTATTGAAATAGAGATAGGAAACTTAAAAACATGTATTGTGTGTGTTTATAGGTCTAATTTATGTTCATATGAGGTAGTTCTTGATAGTTTATACTCTGTTATAGGTGAGTGTCTCAAATTATGTGATAAAATTGTTGTTTGTGGAGACCTAAATCTTGACTTTTACAAGCCACAAGAAAAAAGACACGTTGTTGATATACTACAATGTTTTAGCCTAGAAATTACTAGCCTAAGCCTGTCCCAAGCCAGGTTGAAAAAACGGGGAGGGGGAGGAGTAACAACCTCGTTAAAAAACCAGGGTTTAGCTGGCCCCGCTGATAGCACCCTGTTAGGGCCCCTTGTCTAGGGTACAGACGAAGACCACAACGGCAATGAAGGCGGAGAAGACAGACTTCGATACGGCGGATCTGGCGGAAGTGGCTCCCGCGCTTTTTTGGGATAAATAAAAGCGATACTGCTGCCTTGCAGAGAGACGACGAAACGTCAAAGGCTAAAGGAAGACAACCTTGACGAAAAATCACCCGGCCCTCCTAGATGGAGGTTGAGACATCGGGCCAACCCCTCGGTTCTCAGAAAAAAGGATAAAGGTTAAAAACTCCAGTATCAAGCCTCGGAATGGACGGAAACTAAGACGACCCAAGCTAAGAAAACGGATTATGAATATTGGAACTTGGAACGTGCAAGGCGTATCAAGGAAGGTAAATGAAATTCTCTCGGAATTAAAAAATCTTAGTATCTATATTGCAGTTCTAACAGAGACAAAGAAAAAAGGTCAGGGCTCAGAAAACCTAGGGCAATACGACCTTTTCTTCAGCGGAATAGCAAGAGATAAAAGAGCGCATCAAGGGGTTGCCATTATGATTCGCAAAAGCCTCCGGAAAAACATTACGTCGTGGGAACCTATTAACGAACGAATGATTAAAATGAATCTATCACTTCAAAGTCGAAAAATCACAATATTAGGAGTCTACGCCATCAGCGACGATGCACTTATTCAGAAAAAAGAGGAATTCTTTGAACGACTTTCTTTGGAAATAACAAAAATTGGGAACTCGAGAGAAATTATCCTTCTTGGAGATTTCAACAGTAGGACAGGAAAAAAAAGTAACGACAAGGTAGTAGGTCGATTCGGAGAAGACACGACAAATGATAACGGAAACAGACTAATAGCGGTAGCAGAACAACATAAACTAAGGCTGTTGAATGGTTTTTTCCAACATCCTTGGATCCACAAATATACATGGACACAAAATACCAGAAATCTTAAATCAATAATTGACTACGTACTAATCGGACAAAAAACCAACTTAAAAGTGCAAGATGTTCGAGTATACAGAGGACCGACTTGCGGTAGTGACCATTATTTTCTCGGATCTTAGATCTTTTTCCCGTGGAGGTCAGGCACAGTCGAAGAAAGCTCAGAAAGAGAAAAATCAGACGAGATAACCCAAATCAGGTACAACCTAACAAGCTTAAACTACGAAAGCATCAGGCTATTGTATCAAACACGATTAAATGAAAAGTTAGATCAAGAACACTTTGAAGACAATGAGCATCACTACCAATATATAAAGAAATGTATCCATGCTGCAGCAAAGGAAGCCTTAGGGTTATACGAGCCAGATAAACGGAAAACACCATATTGGTGGGACCAAGAGGTTGAGACACAAATAGAAGTGAAAAGAAAGGCCTACCATAAGTTCCTTAACTCTCAAACAAACCAAGATAAAACACACTATAAAGAAGCTCAAGCGAAGGTCCGTAGATTAATCTGCCAAAAGAAAAACGACGCATGGGAAAGAAACTGTTTGAGATTAAATACCTACATAGCAGGTACTAGAAGCTCCGAGAGCTGGAGAATGCTGAAAGCGCTAAGGCAAAACAACAAAAGGGGCATAATATCACCAATAACTTTAGAAAAGTGGGACGACTACTTTAGTAAGCTTCTTAAAGAAAATAGGCCACACTTTCAAAATGAAGACCAAAATAGGGAAATAAGGATGACAGCATCTCCAATCAGAATAAATCCTACGGAGACCAAATATATTTGCATGTTTCTAAAAAATGGAAAATCCGCTGGACCCAGGAACATACCGCCGGAATTGTTTAAGTACGGGACGGACAAACTCTTTAAGCATCTCACCAAAATATTTCAAAACTGTGTCAACGGAATGGAAGTGCCTGAAGATTGGAAGACATCGTATATGTCGACTATTCACAAGAAGGGAATCAGAGACGACTGCGACAACTACAGAGGCATAGCAGTACAGTGTTCGATGGCTCGAATATACGGAAAAATACTCGTCAAAATAATCGAAAATGAATATAGCGATATGGAAGCGGAAGAGCAAGCGGGCTTTAGAGCGGGAAGGTCCACAGTGGATCATCTTTTTTCTCTCACCCAGACCATAGAAAAGAAAATATCATTTCAACCGGAAGTACACCTACTATATGTTGATCTAAAAAAGGCCTATGATAATATCCCCCAAAGCAAACTTTGGGAAGCACTAGAAAGGACCAATATTAATGTCAACTTAATTAAAGCCATAAAAAATCTGTATAAGGACAACGCAACCAAAATTAAAATAGAAAAAACGATTTCAAAAGGGTTTAGAGTGGACAAGGGACTGAAGCAGGGATGCTGTCTTTCACCGACGCTATTTAAAATCTACCTGGAACAAGCGTTAAAAGCGTGGAAACGGAAGTGCAAAGATATGGGTATCCCACTAAATAACACAACTTTATACACTATGTGTTTTGCCGACGACCAAGTAGTTTTAGCCCAGGACTACGAAGACCTAGAGTATATGACCCGAAAGCTAATGGAAGAATATGCCAAATGGGGTCTTGAAGTTAATTTAAATAAAACTGAATATATGTGCATAGGCGGGATACAACAAGACCTAGTCCTTGAAGACGCACAGCAAAGAATAAACCATACCAGCAAATATAAGTATCTGGGAATGTACATTACAGTAGACGGCAATAGTAATGAAGCAATAAGGGATCGAATAACCCAGGGACGCAGAGCCATCAGCCTGTTGAATAGTGTACTGTGGGACAAAAATATATCGAAGGCCAACAAACATCGGATCTACAACAGTATTATTAAAAGCATTGTCACATACGGCAGTAAGGTATGGCAACTGAAACAACGCTCCGACAATGCGTTAAGGGCAACCGAAATGGACTTCTGGAGACGAGCTGCTGGAAAGTCAAGATTGGAAAGAATCAGAAATGAAAGGATTCAAGAAATTATGGGGGTCAAACATACAGTAGTAGAGGACATTCAAGTTGCACAACTCAAATGGTATGGACACGTTCAGAGGATGAATGAGGACAGATTACCTAAACAAATCTTAAACTGGACACCCCAAGGAAGAAGAAAAAGAGGGCGACCCAGAAAAAGCTGGAGAGAGGGTATCGATAAACAAGTCCGAGAGAAAGGCCTAGAACAGGATTTATGGATGGATAGGGATCAATGGAGACTGGAGATCGGAAGACGTCGAAGAACGTTTTAACCCGAATTTATATATATATATATATTACTAGCTCTGAATATACCCGAGTGTTTACTAATTGTTTAGGGGTTACATCTAAATCTAAGTTGGATTACTGTTTTACAAATTTTTTATCGGAACTATGAAGGACATATGTAAAAGATTTTTGATTTGGAGATCACTATGCCCTGGAACTCCATATATTAATGGAACAATATGTAAAAAATCAAGTAAAAGGCAAGAGTACAAAAAAAGAAACATGTCAGACGATCGAATTGAACAACTTAATAACTATATCTGCGATAAATTTGAGGATATTTACGATATATCTCAAGATGTAGATATTCTCATAAATAGCTTTATTTATACCTTTTCGTATGCCTTTGACTTTTACTGCCAATTAAAACCTTTAAAATATTAATAAACAATAGACCTGAATGGGTTAACCAAAATATAGTAAACTCAAGTAAAAATTTGAAGAAAATGCTAACAAAAACAAACGAAAGTCTAATTATTCGATACAAAATTATAAAAAGCGAACACAAAAAATTAATAAATAAAACAAAAAGGAAATACTTTCAAGACAAAATTGAAAACTCTAAAAATAAAAATAGGGAAATCTGGCGCATAGTAAACAACAACAAAAATAAATCTAAAAATAATGATACAAATATTACAATTAAAATAAATAATGAGGTCATAGATGATCCCGTTGAGGTCTGCAAGGCCTTTTTAAACTATTTTGAAAAAAATCCAAGGGAACTTTTTGAAAAAGCGTACCCTTCTGGAAATAAAGATGTTGATGACTGTGTACTTTTGTCAAGAAACTGTAGTTCCTTTGTATTCTTACCAGTTACTCCAGACATGGTACTGGATGCGATAAAAGAACTTAAAACCACAAACTCTGTCGGATCAGATTGTATTCCAAGCAAGGCTCTGAAAGCTACTGCGACTCACATTGCCAGCTCCTTAAGCTTTATCATAAATCAATCCTTTTCTCAATGTAAATTTGCTACTCGCCCAAAAATAGCACCTGTCCTACCAATATTTAAAAACGGATCAACAGACGATTTAAGTAACTTTAGACCCATATCAATTCTTAGAGTTGTTTCTAAAATATTTAAAAAAGTAATTTACAAACAGATGTATAATTATTTAACAAAATATCAACTGATTAGTACATTTCAGCATGGATTTCTTAAAAATAAAAATACTGAAACTGCTTGTTATGAATTTATAAGTTATATTTATAACAATCTAGATAAGAAAAAAAAAAGTTGCTGGGATTTTCTTTGACATGTCAAAGGCTTTTGACTCTATTAACATTGACATTGCCCTTAACAAACTATCTGCGCTGGGTTTTAGGGGAAACATGCTAGAGTTACTTAGATCCTACCTTCAGTCAAGAAGAATGTGTGTAAGGAATGGGGATGTACAGGGTGGCTCGTTTTCGTGTCTATGTATGGGGAACTCGAAAACCGTAAGAGATACAGTGTCGGTCAAATCAAGGCAAAATTGCGCATTTAAGTGCCTAACAATATGCCGTTTAGAAAGTTTTAAAATTCCGAGTATTTACGGAGATATCCGGAAAAAACCGAAATTTTGAAAATTCGTTTTATTTTTTTCCTGAGCTTATTTAAAAATGGATTGCAAATCTAATTGCACTTTTGCATTGCCACTTTTTCCGCTCTATCCAATGATGATATCTAGTTTGAATCCCGACGTTTCGTCTTCAAGGGATCATCATCAACTTTCTTTTTTTAAATACGAACATTAATTTTTTTTATCGTTTTTCAGATGGTATTGGCGTTATTAATATGAGTATGTGTTTTTATTTTTTTTTTATTTTTTTTTTATTTTTTTTTTTTATTATTTTTATTTTATATACATATTTTGCTTTGGCGTGATTTTTAAGTAATTTAAGGTAGGTACTTTTGAAATTTTCATATTCTATAAAAATATTTAATTTGTTTTTTGCATTAAGGGGCAAATTGGAGCCCGTATTAAAAATTAAAAATAGTAAAATTATTTTTTACGAGAATATGGCCATGAACTATTACTCAAACAAGTTGCTTAGTGCATTTTATTTATAAGCAAAATTCCAATAAGTGTTTTTCCATCAAAGTTCCTATAGTATCACGTAGTATGATTAAATTGTTGATGATCTCTATTAAATAAATTTTTTAATTGGTTAAAAGTTGGGAATATTTTACCTTTGCAGTAAGCTACTTGTTTGAGTAATAGTTCATGGCCATATTCTCGTAAGAAATAATTTTACTATTTTTTATTTTTAATACGCTCCAATTTTCCACTTAATACAAAAAACAAAATAAAATATTTTTATAGAATATAAAAATTTCAAAAGTACCTACCTTATATTATTTAAAATTACGCCAAAGCAAAATATATAATTAAAAAAATAATAATAAAAATTAAAAAAAAAAACAAAATTAAAAAAAACAAATAGTCATATTAATAACGCCAATACCCTCTGAAAAACGATAAAAAAAAATTAAAGTTCGTATTTAAAAAAAGAAAGTTGATGATGATCCCTTGAAGACGAAACGTCGGATTTCAAAGTGGATACCATCATTAGATAGAGTGGAAAAAGTGGCAATGCAAAAGTGCAATTCATTTTGAAATCCATTTTTAAATACGCCAAGGAAAAAAATAAAACAAATTTTCAAAATTTCGGTTTTTTCCGTATATATCCGGAAATACTCGGAATTTTAAAACTTTCTAAACGGCATATTGCTAGGCACCTAAATGCGCAATTTTGCCTTAATTTGACCGACACTGTATCTCTTACGGTTTTCGAGTTCCCCATCCATAGACACGAATTCGAGCCACCCTGTACAGTCTGAAACTATTGAAGTAGAACAGGGAGTTCCCCAGAGATCAGCCGTTGGCCCGTTAATATTCTTAACATACATAAATGATCTTCCCGAAAAATTAAAAGCAGATTGCTGTGCTATGTTTGCAGACGATGTAACTGTCTGTGTGTCTGCAAATACGTCGGAAGAACTTAACTGTAAATTGAACCAAATATGTTTTAATTTTAACGAATGGTGTACTAAAAATAAATTAATTGCCAATATCCAAAAGACCGTCTACATAAAATTCTCTTCGAATAACAACAAAACTTCCTATGAATTGGGTGATATAGTTATGGCAACTCACAAACTAACAGTGATAAATGAAACCAAATTTCTTGGTATTAAAATAGATGGAGGTCTAAATTGGCAAAGTCAGGTGGAGCATGTCTGCAAGAAACTAAACTCTACCTACTATGCTATAATGCGCCTTAAAACTACACTAGATAAAAAAAGCCTTATGAATGTTTACTATGCGTTAGCGTATTCCGTGTTATCATATAATGTGATCTTCTGGGGAAATACTTTTTATATAGAAAGAGTACTCATTTTACAAAAAAGAATTATTAGGCTTATCCATGACACACAACCACGGACATCTTGTAAACCAACCTTCATTAAACATGACATTCTAACGTTCCCAGCGATATATATCTTTAGATCTGTAATGTTCATCAAAAACAACTTGTCCAGATTTGAACAAAACTGTCAGACTGTTGGTAATCCTTACAATACCAGACATGGAACTTACTTAGAATTTATCACCATAGTAGTGCTCTATATGAAAAGTCTCCAAGTTACTTTGCTACAAAACTTTACAATAGTTTACCAAAAAACATACAAAGTATAAATAATCCAAAATGTTTTAAACATAGTGTAAGAGTATTGTTGTTAAAGCTTTGCCCCTATGTTATAAACGATTTTTTCTAACTTGGCTTATTTAAGCCAAATAACCTCTTTTATTATCCTGACGAATTGTCTGTATAATGGATATTTTTTTGTATATTCTATGTTATTATGTGTATGTGTGGTGTGGGTGACTGTGTGTGTGTGAGTTAGTGTGCGTAGGTATATATATATATTTTCATATTGTATTGCTACAATCATTTTTGAAAAAAAATAGTATTTGATTGATTTGATTTGATAAACTTTATAAAAGAAATTCCAGAAACGAAAACAATCATTCAAAATGAAACCGACATTGAAACTAGTGATTAAGGAATCATAATACTTTTTAGAATAATTGCTTTAATTTTAACTTTGTTTATTGACATAAAAGTTTAAAATAATTCATTTTGGTACTTTTTTCAAACGGAAAAATGTGGTAAGTACAGGTATTTTTTGCAAAAAAAGAATTGTATTGCGGCAAATGGTACAGGCATTTCAGATTATTTTTGAAAATTTTTAATACTGTATAATAAAATATGAGAAGTGAGTTTTCTTACGCTTATGGTAACACCACAGCCTTATTTAATAAAGCATTTTTAGATGTCCAAAAACGATAATGTGAATTATGGCGAACTTATAAATGTTAAATTTCATATAACTCAAAACATATATTTTTGCACTTACAACATTTGTGAACTAGACCATCGATATACAGTAAGGAGTTAATTTTTTACGTACCTATGGAGTCACTATCGACAGTCTTCTGATATGAAGCTTTATATGCGTACAAAAATATGTCTGCACATTTTTATTTTGAATCTATGCTGAACAATGAATAAAAAAGAAATAGTTCATTTAATTTCATCTGTCACTTTCATTGTAAAATATTCTAATACAGAAAACAATATATTTCTGTTTCACTTCTAAGGAAATGGTTAATTAAGTTAAGGACCGACTAAACTGCATCATCCATATCAACGAACACTTGTAATTGTATAACTTTAATAAGTCTTATTGACAACGTCCAATCATGAATCCTAGTACCATTGCTACTATTACTTTTGTTACATAAATATGGATATTAAGTAATTAATGTTTAGGCAATAATTAGTTAGGTACCGTAATAGAGAGTATGTAGTCTTTGATTATTTAGCACCAGAAATATTCTCAATCACAAAATTGGAAAACAAACCAATAAAAAATGCATATTACACTTTTTTCGACCAATATTATGCTAAAACCCGAGCAATGTATTAAATAGACAGTTTTAATATGCTACATAATGCAAAACGAATATATCTGCTCGTGTTTGACCGACGATTGTAAACTAGAAACCGAATATTTTAAAGTTATATTCAAATCGTAAAACGATTTGCTTCAATAAATCTGACGCATAATATTACATATAATCTTAATTTTTAAATCTAATATAAAACAATCTTATCTGTAGCCATAAATTGAAAATATAAATTAATAGCCGAAGCGTAACAGCCTGTCTGGTGTCTTATTATAGTACAATGAATTTTCGAGTTGAATATTTAAAGTGATATTTCGCTCAGATAGTTTATGAGGTCTTTTTACTTCCATAAGATAAAGGAAAAAATCGATGTACAAAGAACGATCCAATAAAGAAAATTACATGCAAAGATGAGGTAGGCGACAATCGCAAACTGCGTCAGTTTTTCTTTTTAACTAGAAACTCAGTACATTACCTACAGGGCCCCCGCAACCGCGTGTGCAACACGTATAACGCACGCGGGCGCCACTCTATAAGGGGCGCCAAAACCCCTTATAGAGTGGCACCCGCGTGCAAAACCGAAGGACCAAAGGTTTTTAAAAAATATTTTTTTTTAGATGGAAAAAACGCAAGAAAATCAAACACAAAGATGTTTTATGGAACAGGGGAGACCTCTGAAGAATTCAAGTCAAATAGCGACAAAAAAGTTTGGATTTTTCTATCGAAAATTGACCAGAGTATCACTGAAGACGTAGTCAGCAAATACATCGCGACAAAGGCAAACTGTAACAGCAGTAATGTTGTGGTTAAGTTGTGTGTACCAAAGGATCAAAAAACCAACAAAAAACGTTTCATGGAGGAGTGGATTCCCTTGAAAAACTAGTTTCTGGCCGGCAGGCGTAGCTTATCAAAGGTTCAATTTTGCAAGGGGCAAACATTTTTTAGGTGTGACCAACACAATAGAGTCCCCTCTCCAATAATTTTAAATGAGAACTTACAAAGCCGTAAGTCATTGCTCAAGGCAAAGCCTCAAAACCTAGCCCCAGAGGTAAATCACAAAACAGCCTGAAGTGTCAAATAAGTACGACAACAGGACATTTAAATGTCAGAAGTTTAAATAACAAAGTTCAGGAACTTGAGGTCTTTCTATCCCAGGAGCAGCCAGAGGTCTTCTGTGTATCCGAACACTGGAGTATTGAAAGTGTAAGGCTAGACACATATCGCTTAGTAAGCTATTCTGCAAGGAGCGAAATGAGAGGTGGTGGGACAGCAATTTACGTGAAAGAGCCCATCAAACATAGAGGTATTTATACTAGCATAGAGCCTGTAAATAAAATATTTGAATTCTCTCTCTCTGAATTTGTTAATGTTAATTATAAATGTAAATATTTCATTGTTTTAGTTGTCTATAGATCACCTCAGGCTGACTATCATGAGTTTGTCGGTCTACTCAACATCTTGCTGGATGAGATTTACGATCCAAACAAAAATCTTATCATGTGTGGTGACTTCAATGTGGACTTCTCTGTATAGAGTATGGGCTTGCTCTTCTGCAACTCTTACCTAGTTATAGTTTAACACCACATGCAAATGCAGCTACCAGAGTGAGTGGTAATTCAAATACATGCATCGATAATATAATAAGTAATATTCCTACTTCTAATGTAACATACTATACTGTTGTGACTGACTTGTCAGATCATTTTAGCCAAAAAATAGAAATTGAATACTTAGTGGAGAAAGCTAGTCAGATTTATACCAGAAGAAGATTTTTTACAGGCTCAAATATTTTAGATTTCCAGGGGTTTTCAAGGGGTTTTATTATAAAATAACATCACTCTTCGCTCCACCGATAAAGAAATAATTGAAGATCCACATCAAATAGTTAATATTTTCTCAAATCAGTTTAACTTGTCAATTAGAACACAAAATGTCATCAGTATAGACTGTAATGAAATTTTTGGAATAATTATGGCCTTACCAAACAAATATTCCTCTGGAATGGATGATGTTCCCATATTTTTATTGAAACACATTGCTTACAGTATTTGTGGACCCCTAGCTTTTATTCTTAACAATTGTATTTCTTCAGGGTACTTTCCAGACTCTCTGAAAGTTGCAAAATTGGTGCCAGTGTTTAAAAAAGGTGACAAACATGAATCCAACAACTATAGGCCAGTATCCCTGTTGTCCTCAGTGTCAAAGGTTTTTGAGAGGGCAATTTACAATAGACTCCTGCCATTCATTGTCAACTGTGGGGTTCTTACAGAAAACCAAATTGGGTTTCTGCCGGATAAGTCTACAGACATGGCAATTTACTACTCTTTAAAGGAGATATTTGAACATCTCGATAAAAATGAAACGGTGGCAGGCTTGTATTTTGACCTCTCAAGGGCATTTGCCACCATAGACCATGAGCTACTTTTAAAAAAACTGGAATGGTATGGTGTAAGAGGCCTGAGTCTTCAACTACTTAAATCATATTTGGAAAACAGGTGTCAAACAGTAAGCCTTAAAGTTAATGGTAGCAATTATCTTTCTAGCACAACAGCCATACACAAAGGGGTTCCGCAGAGTTCTATATTAGGTCCACTGCTTTTCCTACTATTTGTGAATGAGCTACCGGTTGTCTTGGGAGATTCTCGGGTCTGTCAGTTTGCTAACACATCGGTTGTACTGGCGGACTCTTCTTTCTCAGGACTCTTGGTGGCTTGTTTACAAATGATACGTGTGATGGTAGGTTAGTGTGAACAAAATTTCCTTAAATTAAATGGTACCAAAACAAGTTTAATTCTCTATAATAAAAACAAAATGCATAATGAATCTTTATATGTTAATTTTCAAAATCGGTCTATACCAAACTTAGATTCCATAAAATTCCTTGGGGTTCATATGGACGCAACAGTAAGCTGGCAAGCACATATTCTAAAACTTCAAGCTAAACTACACTGCTTGTGCGTTAATTAGAAGACTCCGTAATATCGTGTCTTTAGATAGTTTAAAAACATGTTATTATTCTTATGTGCAATCTTAATTGAGCTATGGAATATCTGCTTGGGGTTCAACTCGCTATTCAATTAATATATTCAGAGCTCAAAAAAGAATTATCAGATGCATGTTGCGCTTACACCCTAGAACTTCCTGTAGACCTTTTTTCGGAGAGTTGGGTATTTTAACAGCCCCATCCTTATACTTTGTAGCTTTAGTAATTTTTGTTGGGAAAAACCAACAATTCTTTATGACAAACAGACAGGGTTATGCGGATGGGATGTCAATAGTGACTAGAGGCAGAAATAAACTCAGGATTCCTCACCATAGTTCTGCTTTCTATGAGAGGGGTCCAGATTATAGATGCATAAAGGCTTTTCAACGTTTGCCTCAGGAGGTAAGGAATGTTGAGGGGGCCGAGAGATTCAGAAAGGCAGTTCTGAATTTTGCAAGAGATAGGTGTTTTTATTCCTTATGTTAGTCATGTTATATTTAAAATTTTATAAATTATTTGTATGTGTTATATTTTATCTATTTTACATACTTTCTAGTGTAAACATTTTCATTTTAAAAGTCTGTTTAGGTACTTGTATTTTTTTTGTGACGTTGCTTATTTTTACTTTTTGTAATTTTGATGGCAATAAAGAAATAAATAAATAAATAAATAAATATTTTTTTTAACAGTTTCCAACTAGCAAGGCACATAGGGTGCTTTTTAGTAGATCTATATTTTGTTTCCAAAACTGTTCATCTGATAGTTTAAAGAATTTGTTTTGGAGTTGTTTAATTATATTGACTTTTTGGTGAAGTGGATGCGCCGATTGGTAATTAAGTATTCGATTCGAACTGGTAGGCTTTTTGTATAAGTTCAAAATTATTTTGTTGTTACTTTGTATGAGTAATAGATCGAAAAATGGTAGTTGGTTGTCTTTTTGGACTTCGTAAGTAAATTCTAAGTTTCCGTTAATAGAGTTCAATTTCTCCAACACCAAGTTCACCTTATTTTTCGGAACAGCTGTTACCGAGTCATCGATATATAAATAGAAGATAACTGTATAATTTGTATATCTGATTTAAACAATATTGCAATAATTCCAATATAAAATGATAAAAGTAGTTTATCTAGATATTTAAAAACTATTCAAAGGAATTATTTTAATTTTTTTTTAAATTTTCGGGGTTGCTGGATCATAATTATTGAAATATTTTAATGATTTTTTCCCTTGTTCTGCTATTATCATTGTTATTTCGGTCAAGTATGGACGAGGCTCCGTTTTCCGTAGTTTCGCCTGAGAGCTGTGATGTATCCATTTATAGAAATGCCCAATTTGCATTACCAAAACAGCAACTTTTACGGAATTGGCAGACTGTACGGCATCGTGGAAATCTTTAAAAGTTCCACCAGATGATTGGAAACTGTCTGCACTCATATAGATGTGCCCTGGCACATCTATATGAGTGCAGACCCATATTTCCTCTGCCTGTATATCAGAATTATTTATTATATATACAAAGAAGGAAAAAAACGTCCAGTTTTTATTTTGGGAGAACAGTTGTCCAGCCTTAACGTAATATATTTATTGTCCCGATTTTCTAGAAAAAAAGAGTGGAATGTGCTAATGATATCTTCCTTTTTCTGGCCAGCAATACCCTCGTGCCAAATAGTAGTTGTAGGTTTTTCTCACCATGTTTTTTTCCAACTGTGACAAATGATTCATTAAAAACAATGATTCATGTTGTAATAACAACCTATTGCAAATCTGCTGAATGTTATTGCAGACTCCAAATTGTTATTACCGAGGTTATTACTCTCCTTTTCGGCATATCCTCTGTACATTTTTCGTGACTCCTCGGCTTTTTTATATGCACAGTGTATATCTTGCACGTCTTACATTCCGGTTTTAGATTTTCTTTCGAGAGACAATGATTCTCAAATACTGTACAGCACTTACCCTCCTCATGTCCCAGTTTAGTAAAGGAAAGGTTTTTAGCCTTAACTGCTATTCTGTACAACTCGTATGAACACGTATAAGTTGTGTGCTTGCCCAAAAAATCTTTATACATTAACAATCAGGAGGGAAAATTAACTGCAATTCTGCTTGGTATACCATTACGTATCGCGGCATTACTACTAGATCATAGGTTGGTGATTTTAATGTTATTGCCAGAGATACTGCATTGCTGGATTTTACTGCGTTTTTGCTTAGTAAGAGATGATGTCTCTGACCGTCTGTACAAGCATGGCTTGCCGCAAGTTATGTCATACTGCATTGTTTTCTAATATTACCGAATAACTGCATTTCAGGTTAGTATAATGTGACGTATTTTAATGGCAATACAAATCATTTAAACAGTACATTTTAAGATACTGCATTTCTCGTTAGGACGTGTAGTATAACGTGCCCGGGTCTATTCAACATAGTTGAATCAAATAAGTAAAATTGTGCTTTGTCTTTATTTTGCCAATGATCGTCAAATTAGATTAAAAAGAAAACCAGGCCCTACGTTGTGTTATTATTGTATCTTACACAATTTTAATTATTCGGATTGCGCTTCGATCACACACAATTAGGGAAATTTGAGGGAAAGGTGCGTCATGTAAATCAAACCACAGATTCCTAATTCGCCTAATTTATTAAAGAAAAGCGTGCCGGACTCAGCCTGGAATTCACGAGGGGAAAGAGTACGGCAGAGAAACCCTCGATCTAAATTCCTAAACCGAATTATGCTGTATAATCTATTAGTATTATAATTAATTAAATTACTGTCTCCCGCACCACAATTTGTGAAGAGGTTTTTGTTAGTTAACCAGTCGCCGCTGGTTGGTACTGAGGTTCTGGATTACGGAGGCTAACCAGCTATTTAGTTGCAAATATGGGACAATACCATAGTATAGTTTTCTACTATGCCAATATCTCTAGAACGATCATTATATTTATAAATAGGATATTCTCCCGTCAGGGTAGGAAATGGTTAGTATAGATTCATTAAGGCCCTTGTGTACTCTCTCAGTAATTCTAATATTAAAACCCTAGCACGAAAAGACAGCAAATAATACTTTTTATGTTTTCACTTAAAGCAGTGTTGTTCACAGCATAACACGATTTCATTAAATATCTACACCGCAGCAGTTGCTCTTAATCAAATATGAATTATCCATGAAAATAGAAGAAAATTTATGCAAATTATGTGTATAACAATATCCCAATATATACACATGTTATGCCATCAAATATGAATTATTCATGAAAATAAAGAAATATTTATGCAAATAATGTTAATAAAAATATCAAAATATATACACATGTTATGCCATCAAATATTAATTATCAATGAGATTACAAGAAATATTTAAGCAAATTATGTTAATAACAATATGAAAATGTATACACATGTTAGGCCATCAAATATTTATTATCAATGAGATTAGTAGAAATATTTATGCAAATTATGTTAATAACAATATGAAAATGTATGCACATGTTAGGCCATCAAATATTAAATATCAATGAGTATAAAATATATAATGGTACAAATTATGTTAATAACAATATTTTAAGTTTCATTTTACCGACTTGTAATGACATATTGCAACACAGAAGCAAAACAATTCACCAAAATAAACCGTACACTCCGCTGGCTTCTGACTCTCTATTTTCCGTTCTCGAGCAATACCCTTCGGATATCCTCCAAAAAACCTCGCAAAACTCGACTTCAATTTATGACTTGTTTTTATCTTTTACATGTATAAGGGGTGTCTCAAAATATACACATATATACGGTGTCTCAAAAATGAATGTATCAGGTCTAATGAAATAGTATTTTAAAGAGGTGGGTTATCTCAGACGTATGGTTACTGCGTTTCTATTAGTAATTGGATGACGTGGCAGAGTTACTGCAAACTTTTTTTTCCAAATTTTGAGTAAAGAAAAATATTAAAAAAAAACAGAAATCGCAGAAAGGTGGAAAAGATATTTAAGAATATGAATCAACCAAAATCTCAAAATCGATAAAAATCGACTTACTGCGTTTTCTACTAGGACGGCAGTATATACCATAATATTATTTTTCTTTCCCTCAAATAGGGAAGTATTGCTTCTAATCGTGAAAAAAATCGAATCGATTTTGATATTTCTTCAGATATTTTAGATTTGAAACCTGACGTTTCGCCTTTGAGCCACCATCATATTATAAGTACTTATTTTTTTTAAATATGCACCCTGGACCTGTATTATTTATTTTGTTTTTGTAGCCGTTTGAATTTCTAAAAAATATATATATTTCACCTTTACCAAAAATTAATTATTATAACATGAACATGATATGTGCTTCAGATTGGTCTTAACTTCGTTTAGGTTTAAAGGCTCGGGTTTAGGGTTTAGATTCATAAAAATAAAAATTTACCGGGCATTCTCAAAAAGATGGGACTTGTACAAGGGAAGTCATGGGTAAATGTCCTTACCAATTTTTGATCTAGGGTTTCTTAAATTCTAGGAGCCACAGAAGAGAAAATGACCTTCTGGTGCAAAATTTGGAGAACAAAAAAAAGTTAGAGTCCAACAAAGGGACAAGATGGTTGGGAGTATGAAACATTTCTTGCAAAAAGTCAAGTTTCCAACACTGAAACGATAGAGGTAGAAAAAATTACAGTTTCTAAAGCGGTGCCATCATCATCTTCTGCAACATGTGAACCACCGACATCAACACTTATTGAAAATCTAGCCTCTGTAGAGTCAGCCATCCTAACAACTACGACTACAAGTGACATTTCTGATGATGAAGCTTCTACTGAAGTGGAGACTGAGATTACTAGTATTCTTCCTTCAGAAGATCCCGGTTTATGGCCCAGAAGCATTACCAACGATGAAGTCAGAATATTGGTTGATCGTGGCCCTCCCTTGATAAGACGTAATTATCAATTTCCTGCTAATAAAGACAAAATAAAATTTTCAAGTAAGCACCTTGTTAGAAAATTAGGAAATGGAGAAGAAGCAGAAAGAATTTGGCTCATTTACTCAGTTTCGAAAAATTCGGTATTTTGTTTTTGTTGTAAACTTTTCAGTAAGACTTCTACTAGTTTTTCTGATACTCATGGTTTTTCTGATTGGCAACATTTATCCTTAGCCATTACGTTTACATGAATAAATGGATGAATTTAAAATTTTTTTTAAAATTATCCACAACTGTAAACGATCATCACTTACGGGTTTTAGTAACTGAAAAAGAAATATTGGCATGACGTTCTGGAAAGAATTGTAACAGTTGTCAAATTTTTATCCAGACAGTGTCTAGCTTTCCAAGATTCTTCTAAAATACTTTTTGAATATGATAAGGGGAACTTCCTCAAAACTGTCGAGATGATTTCATCTTTTGATCCTGTGATGAGAGAGCACATTAGTCGATTGCAAAACTCACAAATAAATTCTTTAAGAATGACCCATTATTTAGGCTACCAGATACAAAATGAAATTATTGAGGCTTCTAAAGTAAAAAATAATATTTTGGATATGGTTCGAAGTTCCAATTATTATTCAATAATTTTAGATTGTACACCGGATGCAAGCCATACAGAGCAAATAAGCCTCGTTTTGCGTTATGTCGTTCTACATGACAGTTCTAAAAAGGTCCAAATACAAGAGAGTTTTATAGTGTTTAACCCAATATTCGACTCTACAGGGGAAGGGCTATTTACTTTTGTAATGGGACTTTTGAAAAGTTTAAATTTAGATATTAAAGACATGAGAGGTCAAGGGTATGATAATGGGGCGAATATACGCAGAAAACATATTGGTTTACAAAAACGCATACTCGATGCTAATCCTAGGGCATTTTTTGTGCTTAACAGCACACAGCTTAAATTTAACAGTAAATGATACGGCTAAGGTTTCAAATGAAACAGTGAACTTTTTTAATATTGTACAAGAACTTTATGTATTTTTCTCTTCATCCACAAAAAGATGGCATGTTATAAAAAAGCATGTCCCTCAGACATCTAAAACCCCTAAGTGATACTAGATGGTCAAGTAGGATTGATGCTATAAAACCGCTAAAGTTTCATTTTATTCAAATATGTGATAGCCTTTTAGAAATAGCAGAAAATTATACTTTTAATATAGAAACTAGACATAAAGCAAGTTCTGTTTTATTAAATATTCAATCATTTAAATTTATTTGTAATAATAATAATAATAATAATAATAATAAATATGCTTTATTGTTTTAAAGAACAAAGTCCTCATAACAAGGCTAGGTATAATAAAAAAGAAAACTTACAACTAAAATATATAGGTACAATAAAAGGAAAAGACAACACATGCTTAAATCTTAAAATAAAATAAAAACTATGCCACACATACAAAGCATACCAACACTGGACCAATACAACTCTAAATTCAATAATTAAAAAATATTAAAAATATTAAAAATCATCATTATAATATTCGTCCAAAGTATAATATGCCCTAAACTGCAACAACAACTTGACCGATCTCCTAAAACATCTATCATCCACAACAATTTTACATTCGCTAGGCAGATGATTATAAATTTTAAGGCTCTCATAGATTAACGAGTTCTTGGTAAGGGTAATCCTCGGTGTCGGCAGCTATTACGTGTATTGTATACACTCTCCCGCAAAATGTACTTATATTTTGTGTGAACTAAGGCCACCGTTTCCAAAATAAAAAGAGAAATCAACGTCAGGATCCCTTCGCGAACAAAGTAAAGCCTACAATGGTCTCTCGGCCCCAATTTATACAGGTATCTTAGGGCACGATTCTGAGCACAAAAATCGACTGCATCAGCTGCCTCGAACTAAAACCCCAAAATGCCACACCATATCTCAAATTCGATTCAACCAAAGAAAAATAAACAGATCTTGTCATTGAGTGTCCCAAACCATTACTGACAACCCTAATAGCATAACACGCCGATGCTAATTTTTTATTAAGATAAGTTAGATGGTTAGAAAATTTAAGTTTTGTATCAATATACATGCCCAGAAACTTCGCAACACTTATTTTCTAGGGTATTATTGTCAAGTTTCAAATCATCAATATTACATTTAAATGTTAAAATATTTGTTTAGTCTACATTAAAACTCAAACAGTTTGCATCACACCACTGCTTAATTTTCAGAATATTCCTTGACAATTTATCAGCCAGATGCTTTGCAGATCGATCCAACCACAAAATTGTCGTATCATCGGCAAACAAAGTGAAGTGGCCAGTAACATCAATATTTGTCAGATCATTCATGTATAACAGAAAAAGTAGGGGTCCAAGTACAGAACCCTGGGACACGCCATACGGATTATTAAGCAATCGTGAATCACTTTCCTGACTTCAAACCACTAGCATTCTTTCTGATAGGTAAGATGTTATCCATGCCAGAGCAAGTCTCGTAAATCCATAGAACTGAAGTTTGCGCAGCAGTACCTCGCGGTTCACGCAGTCGAATGCCTTTTTAAAATCCCAAAAGGCAGCTGCAGCAACATTGCCATCGTTCAGACCCAAGTACAGCCTTTCCAAAAAACTAAATATTGCATCGTTAGTGCTTTTACAATTTTGAAATCTAAATTGGCAACTTCTCAACAAGTTGTGCCTTGCACTAAAAGATAACATACGACTCTTTACGAGCTTTTCAACAAGTTTGGACAAAGTAGAAGGAACAGATATCGGCTGATAACAAGAAGGATCACTTGGATCGCCTCCCTTAAACTGTGGTCGAACCAAACCACTCTTCAGACATGAAGGAGAAATGCCCAAATCAAAAGAGTTATTTATAGCTCTTACTAGTGCACACACAGCATTTTCTGGTAGATTCTCAAATATTTTTAATGGGACATCATCTACCCCAGCAGAATTTTTATTTTTAATCTCTTTGAAAATACTCTTCAATTCTCCTATATCTGTATGATGCAAATAAAATGTTTCCACTACCGACACACCGTTCAGAAACGAGAAGGGATCAATCTGGGAGCACAGATCAGACACCAGACTCTGAGCAACAGAGCAATAAAATTCATTTAGAACATTCGAATCCAGGTTGTTCTGGTCGTCAGATTTCTCCTTTGTTTTATTTGAAACATCATTAATTCGGCCTTCATAATAAACTTTTTTCGCGGCTCGCAAAACTTTCCTATAAATTCTCTTATATAAATTTAAATGATTTGTCAAAAATTCAGAACGATCAAACTTTCTCAATCCATGTAGGCATCTTAGTTTTTTTGAAGAAATTTTAAGTCCCTGTGTTACCCAAGGTTTTTTTTCTTTTGTCTTCGCCTTTTTTGAGGAAAATTATTATTAAAAATAGTTACTAATAATTGGTTAAAACTTTCAAGTGGACCAGGTGTCTGAAAAATTAACTGCCAATCTATTGCAGCTGAGGATATGTTAAACTTTTAAAATTAGTACCACTGTATATTCTACCAAATTTGACTCTCCTATCCTCCACGTAATTTATACAAAGCACCGCAAATATTGCTTCATGATCCGATAGACCAGACGACACGACAAATGTAATCTATAAGAGTACTGGAAATGTTTGTGATGCGTGTGGGCTCCATTACCAGCATGTTAATATTAAATGAATCAAGCAAGTTACGAAGACTCTGAACATCCATCGATCCTTCGTCCTCAAAATTAACATTGAAATCTCCGGACAATACAATCCCTGAACCCAATGAGAAGACCGACAGCAATGCTTCCAGCCTCACCAAGAAATCGCCAATGCCGCCCTTTGGTGGCCTGTATATACAAAGAATGTACACATTATTTTTTCATTATAAACAAGAGAAAACTCAAATTCACCTGGACAAATCATAAAATTATACTTGTCAACATTCACTACAGGAAAACCTCTCAAGAACTGTTCCCTTATCAAAATCATCGTCCCCCAATAGCCAGCCTCCCCTCGACAAAATATAGATGCCACAATATAATCAGGAACACAACAAGATTCATCAGTCTTTAACCAGTGTTCAGCAATCAATAGAATGTCAGGTCCACCTTCAGATTCAAGCAATACTGAGAGTTCATCAATTTTTATTTCTTATAGACTGTATGTTTAAGACAAAAAATATATTTGATTGCCTGTCGATCCGTTGTTACCGACGCGACGGTTCGTTTCGGTTTTCTAAAAAGACGCCCGACTACAATCGGAGACAACCGGCTCTAACAGGGATTGGTCTGAGTCCACTGCCAGCCCGATATTGGCCTCCGAGAAACCCCCAGTCAAATCCACCTGAATAAGATTCGTCAGTCGACGGTCCTGCGCAAACTTCTCTAAACAACCGGCAATCAACCCAGATAACCTGATTAAACCTTTGTTATTTAAATATATGCTATTCCTCACAAACTCGTCATACCCAAACACATTCTGTAAATCCAGTAACTCTATGTTATTTGTAAAATATTTCAGTCTAGTGATCGTTCTGTACAGCTTATCACTGACTGTATTAAAACTAAGAAGAACGTTATTACTACTACATCCTTGATTAACAGGAATTGTACATATAACTAAATTTGTATAAAAACATTTGTTAGCCAACAATGTAACATCCCTCAAAGAAACATTGGAGTCGTTCACACCTGCCAATACTACGACAATGTCAGTGCTTGTGAATTCATTTAAGAAACAATCAACACTCGAAACTGTGTCCCTAAATCGTGAAAATGGTTTACTTATTACTTGAAGAGTATACTCTGACTTTAATGCTTTAAAAAGTTTATGGTAAAGATATTTTCCATAGTCATCTGTTAAAATTACAACCCTGTGTTTCTTTGCACTTACAGCACAATTCGTACTTACACTTTCATGTTGAACAATACATGTTTCCAACTTGGAAGAACCGATGCTATCCACAGGAGTCTTGGTTGCAGTTATCCTTTCTCTTAAGTTGAATATTTCATAATTTGCCTTTTTCAAATCTTGAACAAATAACTCATTTTCTTTTGACATTGTTTCTATACTAGTCATCATACTGACTCTCTGAGACTTAAGATCCCTCAACTCTTCATTAAGCAAACGTATGCTATCCTCCAATTTTGTTACATCCTCTGAGAGTCCCTTGTTCTTTTCCAAGAGTCTAAGTATTTCCCTATTCATTTTGGCGAGTTCCCTTCCCTGCTCTGTGATCTTTTCAACATAGTCCTTCTCAGTGACAAACACTGAATCCTCAAAATCCTGCGCTCTTCTCTTTAATCTAGTGATATGAGCATCTTTTTCTTTGATCTCTTTTATAAGGGCACTTGTTTCCCTATGAAAATCTTATTCTCTTTTTTCTATTTCTTCCTTCAATTCAGTTATAAGAATATCTCCCCTCCTTGACTCTGCCTTTGCATTTTCCATGATCTCAATAATTTTTTTGATTTTAGGCACATCTTTTAAGAGGCGTTTGCAGTAGAAAAGAAGTCTTCTTTGACTCAGTGCAATTGCATGACATTCGGTGGTATTAATTTCGGCACAGTTTCTACAAAATGTTACCTTGCAAGAGTCACAGGAAGCTCCAAACAACTCGTCATCCTTGGGGCGAGCTTTAAAAATACACAAACAATTGCATTTAGAACATAATGCCATATTTATATTCAGTTGTACTTAATTTCACTTGTACACTTTATAGTACATCTACGCCAGCAATGGCAACCACTGGAGACTCCCAAAACAACGAGAGGTGGTCACAAAAAAAAACCACATAAACGTGATAGCAATGACCTTTTTTGTTGTTATTTTGAATTAAAACCACAGGTCAATTATACCGTTTTTCGTATTTTTTCTTGATGTCCAGGTGTAAAATGCATTTATTTCACATTCAACAAAATCTGCACTTTATAACCAACCAAATAGTACCACATTGATATAAGATGCACAACATAAACATCAAAATTTACTGCTTTTTAACGGAGCGCAGAAAACAACGCTCTGTTTAGTTTACAATTACAATTATTTGTAGTACAATAATTTGGTATGATGTTTTATTCCAGATTAATATTGTAAGCAAAATGATGCAAAGTGTGATTGACATTAAAGTGTGCCAAAACTATTTAAAGAATTTAGTTGATCATTTTAAAAATTATAGAGATGATAATGTTTTCGAGGAAAAACTTGCTGAAGCTGGAAAACTAGCGGTTGCACTTGAGATAGAACACAGTTTCATCCATTAAATACTGTTAGACGAAAGTATAAACCAAAATTGTTCGATTATGAACACACGGATGAGACACCTCAAGATCCAAAAACCGATTTTAAAATAAATTTTCATTTTTAAAATAATTGATCAAACACTAAGTTCTTTAAATGGTAGGTTCAATATGATATCTGATTACGATAACGTTTTTGGATTTATTTGTGATATTTTTAAATTAAATGACGAAGATCTTTTAAAATGCTGTCGTGCTCTACAACAAAAGCTAACTAATCAGGAAAAGAAGGAGGCTGACGTGAAAGAAAATTATTTATTTAACGAGATAAAAGCCCTAAGATTGTTTTCATTACCTGAAGCGTCAAATCCCCTTGAAATTCTACAATATATATTTGAAAACAATCTAACTTCCTTTCTACCAAATATTAGTATTGCCTTAAGAATCCTCCTCATTTTACCTGTGTCTGTTGCTTCTGGTGAGAGATTATTCTCTAAATTAAAAATTATTTGAGGTCTACCATGTCACAAGAAAGATTAGCTGGTTTGGCAATCTTAGCTATAGAGCAAAAGATACTCGATAAAATTGATTTTGATAATATTATTAAAGAATTTGCAGCAGCCAAATCTAGAAAAACACCCATTTAATCTCTGGAATGATCCTAATTAAATGTTTTATTTGTTATTTGCTTATTATTTGGTTTATGACTTTGTAAATAATTTAAAGAAGAATAAAGCTTTAGTTTTGAAACCTCTGTCGTTTCATTACAAAATTAAAATAAAATGCGGTTTTAGTCGATTGCTCAAATAAAAAAAATAAAAAATTTAAAAATGTATTATATAACAACAAGCAGCATAAAGTTCTTAAGGCATTTAATAAAGGTTGCTGATTGTTTTTTTAACCGTTCTACATTAAATTCTTAACAAAAACTGGACAAATTTGGGCGTGGCACCCAAAAATTTTTTGCCGATTATCCAGCGGCGCTTTTCTCCACCTCCCCCCTTTAATGGGCGGCAAAATATTTTCAGCACACGGGCGTTGTGCCCTGATACCTATTGCCCTGACAATGACGCAACTAAGGGGGGCTAGCCTCCTGATCTTGAAATTAGCCCCCCAGTTCAATTGGTGCAGATCAACCAACACCCAAACCATGTGATGTGGCGTGATGCAAACCGAGCGAGCGGGATGTCAGCCAATCGTCAGGTACTCGTTTTGTGGCGGTGCACTGAACAGTGCTTCAGTACTTTTCAGCTTCATCAGAACGCCTTAACAATTAAAAGAGTTTAAGCGTGCTTGTTATTTTTATTTTGCTGTGGAGGAAATGATGTGGTATTTTAGCCAAGTATACATTAAAATCGTATATACCCAAAGGGCAACTGCACCAACGAACTAACACCCATTTTATCCAGAACTTTTCTCTGTCTCACCAAAAATTGTAAGAAAACCAGGCCCTCAATCTATCGCCCAATTGCCTTGCTTCTAATAATATCCAAAGCCATGGAACGGGTAGTCAATCAGCAACTATACAAGTACATCGGGACCAACAGAATAATTAGCTATAATTAATACAGATTTCGTAAAGAGAGATCAACTGGAGATATATATATATATATATTGGACTATGCCATTCATATATGGAGTAGGGCAATGGAGAACCACGGAGAATCTCGAGCGATTGCGTTGGATATATCGAAGGCATTTGACAGAGTTTGGCATGACGGATTGCTCAACAAATTGCCGTTCTTCGGACTGCTAGCGTCTCTGCAGCTAGCTTGCCAGCTTCCTTAAGAACCGATCTCTGCACGTCGCAGTTGATGGACAGATCTCAGACACATTCACCATTAATGCGTGCCTCCGGGTGCATACTTTCATCAACTCTGTTCCTTATCTATATTAATGACCTGCTGACCGACTGTGCTCGGTGCAATTTTTTTCGAGAAGTGATTCTGATGGTAAGGTGGGACAGGAATTTTAGATCTATCTTGTACCAGCGACCAAGCCGAGTAAGTTGAGAAGGTAGGCTTGCAATTTTCTTTATTTCCTGCGTTATTTGATTTTGATTTCAACTTTTCTATATCGAAAAGTCTGTAGGCAGAATAAAACTACTAAGCGTGTGAATATCTGGTATCTGCCTACTATCGTTTCACATACCACGTTGTCTTTTGCCTTGGGTATGTTCTTGCCTGTAGAGCAGGTGGAATATTGGTTTTGGACTTGATCCTACAAGGGCAGGGGTTATTGAATTTAAGTTAAGCGACCCAACTGAAGAATCGATCAAATTGGCCGATAGGGTTCACGTTTAGGTTCTAGTTATAGGAAGCAATTTTAGGAATTAATAACCAAAACCGTCTATAGTGTAGGAGACTCAGTCTAATTTTCTCTAGTACCTATCGTTATCGGTTGTTAGCGATTATATGTGAAATTTGAGTTAAGCTTAGTTAGTTATTATTCAACGTATGTAAGTATGTTATCGTCCCTTCAGATTGTTATGTTTTTAGTATTACTTTCATTATATTGTAATGTTTTATTGCGTTAAGCCTATGTTATGACAGAGTTACATTAAAAGAAAGCGCATATTTTACTATTATTGTTTAACAAAGTGAATATATTTTTATGTTAGACAGAACTTAAATGGATCTAAATAAATAAGCCTGAATGGTTTTGACTGTTGAATAGAACTGACATCCCTATAGACTGATTCAAAGGATAAGTTTTATGCGTTATTACCATTTCCAGATGTTGTCACTTTTTACAAAGAAACAATCATAGGCACAATAGCTCGGCTTAGCTACTCAGGTATATGTCCAGTTGTATAGGCTCGTTGTTGAAAGTCAAAGAGGTGACTGACCTGAAGTGTTCTCGGTGTAAGAAAAAGTACACTTGATTGCAACTGAGATAACAAAATTAACTAATTATTGAGCGCCACCGGATTTCATTTACCTGAAAGAAATTGGAAATAAAAGATCACCTCGAACACCTCAAGCCAAGCCAATTCAAGTGGGTCTCAAAATAAAAGAAGTAATATCATCACATCGGCTTTACCGTTTATTATTTCATTTAGAAGAAAGGAAGGTAAAGCACGAGAAAAGAGGAAGGAAGAAAGGAAATACTTAAACCTAACTTAACCTAAACTTAGCTTTATTGCTAGGTGTTCTGTAGTGTTGCTGTTCTGTTGAGCAGCCTCACATATACCCTTAGTTGGTCACACGACTCCAAGAGTCTAGATTAGCCTGAGGAGTAGTCTGCTACACTGACTGCATCGCAGTAGTGCCACAATGGCTCGACAGAAGTAGTAAACTTCTAACTTGGCTGCTCGCCCGCTAAGTAATAGCTTAGCTTAGAAACAGCCCGTAAATTGAACCCTACAAAATCCAAACACACTAATTAATAACTTGAAACAGTTAGTCTCAAGTTACACGAAGTTGACCAGTCACAAAAGTTACAATTAAATTGCTAATTTACAGCTCCATTATTCTAAAAGGGTAAAAGCTCTTCTGATTTGACATAGCATACACAGTATGCTGACTTAAAATAAGAAATCTAAATAATTATTAAAACATTATATATACAATGGGCCACTCAAAATGAAAAGCATAACTTCGCCTTTAATAAAGTACTGACAAGAAAGGTCAAATATGTCTTTGAGTCCCCAAGAACCTTAAGAACCAGGTTTGTTTCATCATGTTCGAGCAAAATGTTAAAAAAAGTAAGCTATACAGAGTAATTCTTGAAAAACAAAACATCAGCAGTCTTCCGAGATATAACAGAGTCAGTAAAGTAATAAAAAATAAACCTGTAAGAATATTCAGCACGGCCTTTCAAAACTGACGCTGAACAGAATACTGTTCTAAATGGAATTGAGCTTATTATCTTATAGGCAGTTTAAAATAGTAACAAGAGTATTGATAGTGTTGCTCAAGACAAATAATTACAAATATAATATAAGAACCAAAGTATTTACCTTCTCAACAATGAAGGGCTCCAAGAAACGTGGTTATCTCTTCTGCTGAACTTATATTGCCCGTTTGCCACATGGGCATGTGAGAAGCCTTATATCCCCCTTAAGGTTATCCTGTCCAGATTTCCCAAAAAAACAAACCAGATCTACACAGGAATTTTCCCTGGTGACAATTTATCCCATTAACTGGTCACACACTATATATTATATATAAATGTTATTCCGTCGCTCAGGCGGCCTCACATCGTTTGCGATATTGCACAAAGAAAATACGCCGTGTTCACGTTGTCTCTTCTATGTATAACATTCACCTAACAAAAAAACAACTTCCTACTTCCTGCCATCACTTTCTTAATCTTGAGGTAAGTCAATTTCCATAAATGATAATTGACAATATCGCGCAGCCCACCTGAAACGAGCTACGGATATCGATTATTCTTTGACGTCAGGCGAAGCCATAGAAAAGCGGTTCAGAATAGGACCGTGCAACGATATCTGCTCGATTAAGCGATTATTGGCAGCGATGAAATTGAAAAGTTGTGCGGCTATTGTCCCGTCATTCTGGACATTAGACATAGTAAATGTGAAGGATTAAACCACTCACAAAAAACTGTAACAAGATATTTAAAGAGCACCTTTTCAAGCCCTTCTCGACCGTGGTGGGTACAAGATCATAATAGCTTCGTTTCTCTATTTCTATTTAAATTTGTCATTATCTTTACTTTTAAATTAAGCTGATTTTTATATTCGAAAGTAGCTTTCAGGCAATAATTTCATTCTGATTACCTGTTTATATTTATTGATTTCACTTTTGTTTTTGCCCGATTATTGTAATTGTTTTTTTCTTAATTGAAATACTGTTTAAGACAATATTTCTTAGCTTTATTTTATTTATTATTTTTAATCTGTTCACTGTTTGATTGAAAACATAATTGCTTACATAAACAATTCTGTGCAAATTGGCGGAGGCATATTTAATCAAATATCATAATTCTTCCTTCAGCGTATTTTGTCATTTTCAGCATTGTTAATTGAGAAGAATTATTTCTAGCTATCTCTTCTTAATTTCTATAGCGACGCCCGGTTTTGTTAGCTCGACCCGTAGTGGGGATCGCCGCGATCGCGTCATCGGCCGGCCGATAGGTGGGGACCTCACGCGCAACGTGATGCGACGAAGATCGCGACGCTCTACTGGTACTGCACGAGAACTACGGAAAAAGTGAAATCCGATTTCCCGGCTTTTCGCGACGGAATATTTTATAGAATTGAATTTAGCATATTTAAATTATATTTTATGAAAAAGAATGATGTCAATAGCACGTAAAATAAGAAAGTTAATCCGTAGTGCATCCTATTCCCCAAAAAAATATAGTAACTTCGTTACACTACCCTATGGTAATACAGTTTATTAAAAGTGGTTAATTATTAATTAAGATACCACCACCTCCTTTATGGATTTAAGCAATAGGAAATCAATTGGTTATCACGACCACCCATCGACATACATCGAAATTCAGAAATAAAACCACTTATGTCAATTGAATTGCAAGTTTCAGCCTCAGCAATTATTTTAAATCTCTAATTAGGTATAATGGAATCTAAAAATTTTTTATCAGTTTTAACAACAAGGATAACAAGTTTATAATAAGATTTACTATTTAACAAACTTGAATTTAAATACCGTTATCCAGAACTTTTAAATCATCCCTTGATACTGTTATGACTTTAGTATAACATATTAAAAAATCATAGTTTGATATAACAGATACACTGGCACCAGTATCTATTTCCATTTAAATGTATTTACCATTTATATAATATTCTTTAACAAGAAATTAATAATTTCCGTATGGTCTTCACTCGTATCTTCATTAGTGGCCTAATGATTCATTAGCAATTCCTCCTGTGATTCTTCCCTTGACATTTTATCTGTCAAACCTTTAACATCTCGAGGCTTCCTACATTTTTTCTGTACATTACTTTGCACCCTACAAGTTTTACAACGCCAATTGCTTACTGGGCATGTTGAAGGATTATGCCAGAGGCCACGACGGTAGCGTGCATTCCTGGATGCATTCCGAGCCACAATTTTGTGAACAACTGTTGTATCACATATATTTAGTTTTCTTAATTAATTTTCCATTGATTCTATGGCCAAAGCCTCTTTGCAAGCATTAGCAGAATTTAAGTTGTATTTTGACAATAACCTTTTTTGTATGTCTTCCCTCAATAGTCCACAGATTAACTTGTCAGTGCATCGTCAAGAACAGTACCAAAGTTGCAATTTACGGTTCTATTTTTGAGCCTGATTGGATACGTTTTAGTTGTCACCGTGAGTGAGCTTATAAAATTTAAAACGCTCAGCAATTATCAGGGTTACAGGATCAAAATTACTTCCCAATTTTGCTATAACTTCATCAAATATGAGCCCTGTAGGTTGAAGAGGTGCCAGGTTCTTTAAAGTTTCATATGACTTCAGGCCTATTAAGGTTATGAAATAACTTAATTTCATATAGATGCCTTATTATCTCCATATAACTCTCAAAATTTTCCGATTCCACATCAAATGGCTCAATTGCCTCAATCAGGGCAGCCATTTCGAAAAGACTCACTTTTCTTTTGGTGACAAAAAATAATAAATTTAACAGCTTGTCACCAATAATATATAACAAACCAGGGAATTACAAACAACTTGAACTTTTTAACATTTACTTAAGAACTACGTTTTTTGAAAAACCGCACATAACCTACAGCCCTCGAGTCGATCTTCTCTGTGTGTCTTCCTACGCACTTTACACATACACGTAACTTTTAAATATTAATTAGGGATACTGCATAGAGATCATGATGAAAGCGAAAAATCGTTAACCAGATGTCAAAGTCAAAGTCAAAATATGCTTTATTGTAAAAGAATACATAATTCTCATATACAAAGCAGACCACAAAAGAACAACATACAAAAAATAAATAAACAAAAAGTCAAACATTTAAACCTAGATACTAACTTAAAAATATTATACATTATAAAGTTCAGCAAACAAAACAATTAATAATAATCTCACTGTTTCAACACCTATCTGGAAAATTAAGTGAGTTATGCCCTTAAGATCGTTTCTAAATATGTAAATGCAACTGCAATTAACTACCTTGCAACCCTTGAAGGGACAGCCAATTACGGCATTATATCTTGGGGAGCCAGTTGAGATATTCAGAAAGTATTTGTTTTACAGAGAAGAGTTATAACAACGATGTACAAAATACATTACAGCTTCATGTGGAATTATATTTGGGTCTCAACATTTATGAGATAATTAGGTTCTTCTATAAGAATAAGGAAAAATTTGATGTGAATTGTGTTCGACTAGTTGACTCTACTGTGACTACAATACGCGGAGACCATAATTATCCATTGCATAACCTCACATTGTTGGAAAAAGTGGCATCTTATAGATGCACAAAATTTTTATAACAGGTTAGCAGACGAGAAAATTTTCAATAGAAAACTCAAGAATATGCTAATTGATAGGGAACCGCACAGTCTGAATGATTTTTTGGAATAATAGTATAGTGATAGATTGTATGTCTTCTATATAATGTCAATGACGTCATTTCGCTCTGTATCGCATGCATTCTGTGTACAGATAATGATGTAAATTTGAAACAAGGAAGTAATAAACAAACAAACAAACATGGTAACGGACAAGCCCAGACCAGCTAGAATCATTCAATCAAAACTTGTCAGCAAAATACTCAGTCAAATAATAATAAGCCCTGTTAAGCAATAACGATTTCACCGCTCTTCTGAAATGTTCTATTGACCGAAGTGCCCTAACGTGATTTGGTAAGTGATTATAAATTTTTTAGCATTATAAAATACAGAGTTTTTAACTAAGGTGGAATGGGGGATTGGGAGCGGTACCATTCCAGCCTGCCTGGTAGTATGATGCTTGGTAGAACCCGGCGAAATACTGGACTTTTTATGTATCAAGGAAACCGTTTCTAGGATATACAAGGAATAAAGAGTCATTATTTTATGTTGAATAAATAGAGGTTTACAGTGGTCTCTTGAACCTGCCCTACAGAAATATCGCAAGGCACGTTTTTGTAACAAGAAAACGGAATTGGTTAGATATTGGCTGGAGTTTCCCCAAAAGGCAATACCATATCTAATGTGAGCCTCTACAAGGGAAAAATATACTGTCCTAGCAATAATCAAGCTTAGTTTCCATGCCACTACCTTAATCACATAACAACCAGATGCAAGTTTTTTTGCAGAGGTTAATTATGTGTGATTTAAAACTTAATCTATTATCAACGCTTATACCCAAGAATTTGACATCTGGGCAACTTACAATTTTATTATTATCGATACATATGTCGGCCAATGAACAGTTAAAATGCAAGATGTTTGTTTTTGAGATGTTAAAGGATAATAAGTTGGCATCACACCATAGCTTAACCCGTGCTATATCTTCGGAAATCATCATTTCCAATTGTTTAGCGGTAGAACCATGCCACAGAATGGTCGTGTCATCCGCAAACAATGTAAAACTACCCCTAATTTTTAAGTGTACTATATCATTTATATACAATAAAAATAGAATGGGACCCAATACAGACCCTTGTGATACACCGGAAGTAATGGTCATTTCATTAGACACAAGATCCTGCAGTTTAACCTTTTGTCTTCTATCACTCAAATATGAATTGAACCAAGTTAGTGAGGCACCTCTAAACCCATAGACCTGGAGTTTCCGCAGCAGTATTCCGTGGTCAACGCAGTCAAAGGCTTTTGAAAGATCACAGAAAACCGCTGCAGCGCACTCTTTTTTGTTGATTTGTAGGTACAGATCATCAAGGAAGGAGAAAACAGCATCATTTGTGCTTCTTTTGCTCTGGAACCCGTATTGGGCAATGGTCAGTATTTTATACTTAACTATAAAACTATTGACTCGTTTCTTAACTAATTTTTCAAATATCTTTGAGAGCGTAGGTATTAGCGAGATGGGCCTAAAATTAGACGGACAGTCCGTGTCACCATTCTTATGAATAGGAACTACAACAGATAGCTTTAAAGAAGCTGGAAAAGTCCCGTTAGTAAAAGAAACATTAATGGCCTCAGCCAAAGCATTCAAAGCAGAATCAGGCAAGTGCTGAAAAATCTTAATTGACATACCATCCCATCCTGCCGCTTTCCCATTCTTGATTTCATCAAATGTTTCCTTGAGTTCGTTTACACCAGTTGGCACAAAGTAAAAGCAATCGGGTACAGAAAGATGTTTTAAATAGTCCAAAGGATTGTTCCCGGGAACAATATTTTTTGCAAGGTTGCTAGCTATGTTACAAAAAAATTCATTAAAATCATTAGGTTCAAGAGAAGATTGGCTCATTACTCTATTACTCCTTCCCCTGAGATCATTAACAATGTTCCAACTTTCCTTTTGTCTATTATGTGATTTATTGATTCGGTCAGCAAAATAAGAGTTTTTGGCAAGTCTTATTGTTTTTCTGTAAATATTACGATATCTATTAAAATAGCATATGAAAAAGTTATTGCTCAAGGAATACTTACGAGCAGTGTGCAAAAATCTTAAATTTTTAGCCGAAATCCTGATGCCCCTGGTTATCCATGGCCTATTGCACTTTCTTTTTACACTCTTTATTGGAAAGCAGGCATCGAAAACATTAGTTATCAGCGTGTGGAACTCTCCCAAGGAGTCCTCCGCTTGCAAGATATCCGACCATTGAACATTTAGACAATCCTGATGGAACTTGTTGAAATTTTTTTTACAAAAAATTCGCCCGTGGCGTTTTGGTAACTTACCCTTGAGATGCTTACAGGGCAACGCACAAAAAACTGCCTCATGGTCAGAAAGACCAGCATTTAAGACCCTGCAAGAGACGTCAGCCACGCTCGAGCATACATAATCCAAAGTAGAGGATGAATACTGGGTTATTCTAGTAGGTGTGTAAACATGCATACTTAGATTATGCGATTGTAATAAATTACGAAGTTCCAGCGTGCCTGGGCTGTCTCTGTTGTCATAATTTATATTAAAATCTCCCGTCAATACTATGCTAGAACTAAGACAAAATTTCAACAGTAACACTTCCAACATTTCCACAAACAAATGCTCACTACATGAGGGTGGGCGACTCAGGCATATTAAATACACATTCAACCTTCTGGAATAACAAATTGAGAATTCAAACTCCTTTTCAACTGTCAGGTTATCATACTTGTTTACATTGATAAAGTCATACTTCTCTAAAAAGTGCTTTTGTATTAAAATCATCGTCCCCCCATTTTGATAGGTTTTCCTACAAAAGGACGATATAATTGTATAATTATCTAAAAGTATGGCTTCATTGGGTTTAAGCCAATGTTCGGTTATAAATACCATATCAGGAGAATAACAACTATCCAAGAATACTGCAAGTTCATCTATTTTGTTACGTATGGATTGTATGTTTAAGAGTATAAGAGAAATATTCCTATCGTTCATTCTAAAAAATTATCTTCTTTGTCATTTGTTTGTTGAGGTTCCAATGCAGAATTCGTATAGTTTTCCGATACAGGGTCCCTTTTGTTTTCGGAAACCCGTTCAGAAACCAATAATTCGTTAGAGCTTAAGGGCACAGAAGGCTGAATATTTAAAGTTTCGCGAATTTGTACAAATGTGAGAATCTTATGATTTTGCCATTTAGTATTGATTTCCTCCGTAATTAATTCAGCCAACTGGTCCCTTCTTAACCTATAGCCATTGTAATTGGTTACATCAAGAAAACGAATAGCTCTTTCTGAACATTTATCAATTTTCCTTAGAAACTCACCAAATCTAAAATTAAAATTATAAATAACATTAGACTCGACCTGTTTTGAAGATACCGGACATGACAAGAAAATGTAGTTCGTATGTGTGCATAGTTTAAGTTTATTCCATATATTTCTAATTTTTGGGACTTTATTATTAGCCCGCTAGAACTACAACATAGTCATGTTCTGTGTATTCTTTGGTAAAAGCTCAATAGTCTCAATAACATCTGAAAACAAGCCGCCAGGCTTAATAATGGATTCTACAAAATAGTTGTTTAATTTATTGCACTTATACAAAGCATTACGCAAATATTTACCATGTTCGTCACCTAAAATCATTATTTTCCCACGTTTATCATCCGGCACCTTGTTCCGCGAATTGCTCAAGTCCAGACCTGGCTCCCTAGCAGTGGTATTCCAAGCAGTTGTACCAGAATCAGTCTGCGCTGATGAGTCCTCAAATTCACACAACCCCACATATTCCCCTTTTGATTCGTTAACATGACCACCACCGCATAGTGGCAGTTTAAGCGCTTTCGTTTCGCTGACATTATTCCCAGCAATTCAGTCTTCTCACTTTCACAATCATCCAGCATCTGCATATTTTCCCTCATTTTCTGCTCAAGTTCATTGGTTTTCTCCCTATACACTAAAAGATTTTCCTTAATCTCGTCTATATTATCAGAATACCCTTCGCTCATACTAAGTTCCTCCGTCTGTGTCTGTACTTCAACGCAGCGCCCCTTGCGCTCAGTCTGTACCCGCATATTTTTCAGAACGGTATCTCGGGTCTGCGTTGAAGCATTTACTATGGAAACCTTCTTTGCTATTTCACAGTTTATGGTCTCAAGTTTATCCTTAAGTTCCTCATTCAACGCGCTTAAACTATCAATTTCTTTCAAGCGTTCTTCCTCATTAACAGCAGCCTCCTGTGCAAATGAGACCGAGCTTCTCTTTAGTCTAGTTATGTAGTTAGATTTCTCGTGAATTTCAGTTCTTAACTCCCTAATTATACCTCTTAAATCGTTAACCACGTCAAATTCTTCATCGGTCACTTGGTCAGCACACTTCTTAGAGCACCAGATAAGGTTATCTCGAATTTCGACATGTCCTTTATTTTTCCTTGACAAACAACTCTTGTGAAAAACATTTTTGCATATTAAGCAATACCAATTTGGCTGCTCTTTGGTTCTGCAACATTTGAATGTGGTTGCCATAATTAAATTTACATAATAATATTACCACATTTAGAGTCCGGGCCTGGTGAATCCGATTTAAAATATATCGGGAACAAAAGAGAACAACTTTATTACTACCGCACACAAAAATATGGAATGTCGGCACAAAAGTAAAATGGGAATCACATCGACACATAAATTATTTCCTTTGTGGAACCATAAAAAAGTTGTGCTATACAAAATTCACCTTGATAAGATAAGCAAGGTCTATTGAACTCACTTTTTTTTCCACTTCAGTTTGTGTACTTAAATACTTTTAATGTATTATTTTACAATTTGATGCACTAAAGTCTATTTTCAGCTATATCGTTTATACAATCACAGGCGGCATATTTTAACAAATATAACAATACCAAACTCGTATAAACAATCTTACTTGATCCACAAATTTTTAAACAAAACTGCAGAGCTCCAATACACGCGTCTACTCTCGACCGTCCACCGAGATCAATGAAATTTGAAAGACATGTATGAGCTTCTCTAGCCAAACATGATGAAGAAATTTCTGTCATGTACAATAAGAGGATCAATTGCACAAGTTGGCAGGTACCAATCGAAGTACTAGAAATATTTGCACACGAAACTTTGACCACAATTCCTGAAGAAATGGGGCGAACAGTATTTTACAATTATGATTAATGAGGCGAGAATTAGTCGAAATGAGCAATTAAGGGCAATTGGCCTTATTGGTAAGGTATTCATTAGACCTAGAAATAAAAGAAAGATTCCTTAAATGTGCAGATTCTTATAATAAAACAACAGCTTCAGATTTATATTCATTAATTAGAAAAGAACTTGATGAGTTAAAGCTGTCGGACCTTGATTTAGTGGGCCAATCCTTAGATGGTGCAAGTGTAACGGAGCTAAAATAAAAGAAGCTTTTCCAAATGCATTAAACACTACATACACACACTGCATGACACATAGCGTAGACTTCATTTTAGTGGAAAAGAACAAGCTGTTACAGCAACTTTTCGTTACAGGTACATTGTCGTCTATAAGAACTTTTATTGTTCATTTAATAGTGTTAGAAGAACTCTTTTCTACATTTAACATTTTGTCTGAAGCACTACAGTAACACGCACCACTTTGGTGAGTACTGCCAAGGAGGTGGAAAGAGTCATATTGACTTAGGACTTCATGAGAACAGATCCAACTGAAGATAAATGTAAAAATGTTTTTGCTAATGATGATGTTATAAGCCTCAAACGTTAAAAAAGCATTTATTTTCAGAACTCAAAGATTATGTAACATAGTCAATAATGGGAGCCATGGAAGGTGGAGATATTCCAAATGTAGTTTTACACTGGCGAGTTGACGTTTTACAGATTCCTAGATTCTATTATAGCGTTCTAAAACAAGATTTTGAAATAAAAGTTCCATTATAGCAAGGGCAGTAGACCATTTTTTAAACTCGATTATGATTGTTCCATTCCATTTATAGACAGACCATTACTTCATGCATTTGAATCTTACGAAATATTATCTCAAAGCAGTGATGACTGTAATGTGAAATTTACTGATAGATAAAGAACTGAATTATGACAATTTTGAAAAGGAGTTGAATTTAGAAATGTTCTCTTCTTTTTACATGCTTTGGCGCCATGCTTACAGATGGCGGGCGACCACGCCGGGTCGCTAAAAGTAGCTCCTGAGAAATACGGTAAAGGTTGTAGTAGATCGGCGAAAGCTGATATAAAGTGCGTGTATTGTGGTGCAGTTTACCACCCGGCATGTGCAGTGCGTTTAAAGGGCCTAAGGGTCGTCGGATATAATGAATTATTGTGTAAAACGTGTATCACGCCAACCAAGGACGTTTCAATGATGACTGAAAATTGTGAAAATAAAGGCGGAGGGTGTACTTTGGCAGACTTGATGCAGATTATCCTGGACCTGAAACATGCTCAAATGGATTATGTAAGTCAGTTCGATTCACTCCGACAAAAAATCGATGATTTAACTTCCAAGTTGGACAAAAAAACATCAACAATCCAGTTCATAACATTAGAAAATTCCGCTCATGATATGGCAACATTGCAACAAGTTCAACGTGACTTCGATCCGGTCCGTAGGGCGGCGCCAGAGGCCCAGTCCAGCTGCCCAGAGGCAGCTAACCCCAGGCGAAATGCGGAAGAGGAAAGTCGTGACATTTCTTCAAATAATCATGTCAATACCATCATAGAACATAACCCTTTTCGCGTTGACCGTCAAAGTAAAAACGGAAAAATAATGGGCAACAAACGCGCAAATATTGTCCATGCAACGGGAAAGTTCGAAGAGAAGCTTGATTTCTAAGCGCAGTCGGGACGATTAGCATCCAAAAAGAACGCTAGTGTACCTGATAAACTATTACTCTATCTGGGTAAGATCAAACAAGGAGTCTCCACAGAAACTATTAAGGAACATATCCTGAGACACTGCCCTGACACATCAGATCTTCAAGTAAAAAAATTGCCAGTCAAAGGCAGGAATCAATCTTTTAAGGTAACCGTTGACTGTTTGAATCGCGAAAGAATAATGTCTCCAGAAATATGGCCAAATGGAGTGGAACTGCGCAAGTTTTACACAAACAGGGATCCTGGAAGTCAAACCCAGGATTTTTATACTCAAAGCGAGCCCCAAATGTAGATACAACAGAGTCCTTCAGTGTCTACTACCACAATGTAGGAGGGCTTAGGACTAAAGTTGCAGATCTTAAGAAAGCAATTCTGATCTGTGATTATAGCATAATCATGTTAAGTGAAACATGGTTATCGGAAAGCATTAATGATGCAGAGTTTTGTCCAGAGGGCTTCAATGTCTTTAGAACCGATCGAGGACCAGCTACCAGTGGTAAAGACAGAGGCGGCGGTGTTTTAATAGCCGTCCGAAAGGAGATTCAATCTCAGAAACTAGTGATTCCGTTTGAAGGAGTGGAGCAGGTGTTCATTCTCGTGAAATATAAATCATTTACCTCAATTTTTGGCTGTGTTTACTTGCCACCCAATTCTCACTCAGCACTGTACGAGGGCCACTGCCAATCTGTTGAGTATCTTTATGACAAGTACCCCGAGTGCAATATTGTTCTGGGAGGTGACTACAACTTGCCCAATGCAATTTGGGATAACGATAGTTTTGGTTTATCCGTTGTTTGCCCGGATAACTCTCCAGCTCATTTGTTGGTGAACTGTTTTAGCTTTTATAATCTTTTTCAGCTTAACTTTATACCTAATGATAGAAATGTAATCTTGGATTTATTTTTTTCCAGCCTTGACAATCTTCTGATTACAAAAGCAATTGATGCACTGTTGCCTAATAATCCCCATCACAACGCCGTAACTTTTGAAATCCCTCTCAATGATTCCAGTGCATCTTCTGATCTAGAGGAATACTTCTATGATTTTAAAAATGGTGATTACATAAATATAAATAATTTCTTGGCTGCCTCTGATTGGAGTGTTCTGGACTCGTCGACCTTGGATGATGGTGTTCAATATTTTTATGATATTGTATATACCGCTCTTAATTTGTTTATTCCAGTAAAAATATTTAGATCTTCTAGTTTTCCTAGATGGTTCACTACTGGACTTCGTAATTCTATCATCGATAAGAAGTCTGCACATAGGACGTATAAGTAAACTGGTGGGCAGTGTGATTATGCTTTGTTTTGTCAACTTAGAGAACACTGTAAACGACTGAGAGACGACTGCTTTAATACTTATATTAACAATATAGAATCAAACATCCATAGTAACCCAAAATATTTTTGGGCATATATAAATGAAAACAGAAATACTAGCTTGCCATCTAATGTCACCTACAACAATGAGATTAGTCAGAACAACGACGAACTTGTTGGTATCTTTGCTAAATTCTTCTCCACAGTATATAATGACATCTCATCTCAAGATACTCCCGATTATAGATTTGAAAATGTCGTTACCATCAACAAATATACTGTTGATGGTGCTAAGGTTCTTGAATCAATCAATTCGCTACCCCCAAAGTGTACTTCGGGTCCTGACGGTATACCTGCCTTCTTTTTAAAAAAATGTTCTTTTACCATTACTCCCCCTCTGCTTAAATTATTCAATGTTTCTTTGCACTCTGGTATTTTTCCGAAACTTTGGAAAAGTAGCTTCTTAAAACCTATCTTTAAATCTGGTAATAGAGAAAATGTGGAAAACTACAGGGCCGTCTGTACCCAGTCAGAAATCCCGAAGCTGTTAGATGGGTTGGTGACTGAATTACTATCTTGGGATTGTAAGAACCTTGTAAACCCCGAACAATATGGCTTTTCACATGGCAGATCTACTTGCACTAACCTCTTACTGTATGAGAACTACCTAATTTCTGCGATGGAGAGAGGCTGCAGGTGGACTCTATATATTGCGACTTTTCTAAAGCTTTCGATAGGGTCGACCACAGCCTTCTCACCATCAAGCTGAGGGCCATGGGAATCAGCGATCCTCTCTTGTCATGGATTCGGAGTTTTATAACAGATAGGGTGCAAGCTGTCAAATATGCTGGCAGTGTTTCAAAGGAGATTGAGGTTCCTTCAGGGGTTCCTCAGGGTTCCCATTGTGGGCCCATTCTATTCAATCTCTTTGTGAGTGACGTGGGAGACTTTATAGGGAATAGCTCATACTTGGCCTTTGCTGATGACTTGAAGATCTTTCGATCGATTGATTGTATAGATGATGCATTACTTCTACAGCAAGACATTGATAACTTTTCTGATTGGTGTCAGCTCAATAAAATGCAGTTAAATGTCAACAAGTGTTACAAGATCTCGTTTTCACGTCTCTTGGAACCTTACAATTTTGAATACAAAGTAAACAACAACACTCTTAAGATTGTGAATAACATTCGAGATTTGGGTGTACAGTTTGATGGCAAGCTACAGTTTTCTTCTCATATAAATGTTATTGTATCAAAGGCACTTAAAATGTTGGGCTTTATTACTCGTTCGTCGAAAGAATTTAATATTCTCACACTGAAAATACTGTACTGTAGTTTGGTCAGATCAAATCTGGAGTATTGCTCGATTGTATGGAACCCTCATTACATGGTCTACTCAAAGAGCATCGAGAGTGTGCAGAACAGGTTTTTAAGAGTGGTTGCCTATAGATGGGGATTGTTGGGCGACGAAGACGTCTACTCGACTGTCAGGCGACGTCTGGGCCTTGGCACCTTGGAGAATAGAAGACTTATTGGGGATCTATCATTTATTTTTAAAATTTTGAATGGGTGTATTGATTGCCCAGAATTACTGGGTCTATTTAATCTGAGTGTACCCGATCGTAGGGGTAGAAACACAGAAGTGTTTCACGTGCCCTTTCGTCATACTAATTATGGCTTTAATGAACCAGTCACAAGGTTGCTTAGGGCTGCTAATCTTTATTCTAATGAATTGGACCTATTTATTTGTCCATCAATCAAAAAGTTTAAAACCTCTTTAAATAAACTACCTAACCTATAGGTTATCCTAATTTATTTTTAGTTTTAATGGCACATTGAGTGAGACTGAATATCTGTAAAACTATATAACTGAATATTTATGGGCTTGTTTTTTAAATATTAGATAAAATGTTGGATACGTTGAAAGATAAATAAAATAAAATAAATAAAATAAAATAAAATAAATTTGCGATAAAATTGCTAGTACCTATCATCCGCAATATGCGAAAGAACATTTGCAGTTGAAAAGTGTCAGACCAGGGTCAAATGATTCCTTAAAAAAAGGGGAAAACCCATCAAGACAAATAATTTTCAGTAAAATAGATTTAATATACATACATTATAATATGCATATAATATAATAATATTCCAATGGTAAATTTTAACGGGGCTTAAACAAGCAAAATCATGGGCTTACAATGCGCTCGCTACAACCACTTAAAATTCTTGAGGTTTGATATGGGAATTAGGTTCCTATATTGCCACGCAATAAGGGTGAAGATACCGTAAGTCAAGTAAAAGACAAGGGGAGATGCGTGACGTTGGCTGGATACAGGGGAAGGCTCCATATAAAAAGCCAACCGACAGCATTGAATATTATTCTAAAATTTATTCTTTTAAAGGTACGAACGAAACTCTGCTCGACCACTAAATAATTTCTTGAACTGGAAAATACTAAATTTAAATGAATTAAAGGGGAATGTTGATTATTGATATTTTCTCAAAAAAGGCGTGTTAATCTACAGCGTCCGAACCTGACGGTGTCCGGTGCTAGATTGCAAGTCTGTGTGAGGAAATAATTAATAAGCAGCATTAGGGGATTTAAATAATTTCTTGAAATTCATTCTAAATTTTAAAATCTATTCTAAATAATTAAAGTGGAATGTTGGTTATTGGTATTTTCTCAAGGGGGCGTGTGAATCTACAGCGTCTGAACCTGACGGTGTCCGGTGCTGGATTGCAAGTCTGTGGGGGAAATAATTAATAACAACATTAGGGGAATTTATATTTAATTCAAAATAAAAAAAAAACAATTTAACATATTTAATGCTGATATTGAACTTTCCGATAGAGTATTGCAATTTTTATAGCGTCCGAACCTCTAATGGTGTACGGTGCTTATTTTTCAAGACCTTACCGGAAATTCAATATGAGCTACATTGTTGTTGCATTTTTATGGTATTTTGGTGCGTTTAAACGTCGAACCTAACATAGCGGTGTACGATGTTGACAATCTAAAGTTCCATGGAGTAATGCACTAACAATTTCAGAATTCTGACATATTTGTTAATGAGGAATAAAAGAAGATCCTAACGCCGAACCTTATATAACGGTGTACGATGTGGGGATTGACTGATATTACCATTGACAAATTGAGAATTCTGGAGGGTCACGGGGGGTCTCAATTTTATTGATATGGAATTTTCCTGTTCCAAGATGAGATTCTAAAATTTATTCTTTTAAAGGGTTCGCCTGTGAAACTCAACAACAACAACAAACAGCAAATATGAATACTCGGGGAACGGCTAAGAGGGCTGGGGGAGAAAAATCAGTTAACCAAATTTTTCCAGGTAAGCGCAATTACACGAAAATGGGAAGGGGAATTATATCAAGAAAAAAATGGGTTCTATAAATTTTGGTCACGTTCAATGCTATCCTGGTCACACTAACTCTGGTCCCAATAAACCCTTAAATTTCGAAAGTAAATATAAAAGAATTAAAAGGTCTAGACAGACAATAATCGATCGAAAGTTCAAATGTTTTCCGAATTTCACAGCTGTTAAATAGGTCACTAGCACTTGTTTCATTCTTGTAGTAAAGTTAAGGACATCTGGTGAATGAGAGTCAATGGGCACGATGATTTTTGAAGGGTACCTTCTATCGAAGTTATCTGGTTAAGAACAAACTAGTAAATAGTACGTATTGCCGCAGGTAAGACCCGTACTCCCGAAATTTTATTTATTTAATTACGTACAACTGAATATACCGAGTGTATGATACGATAGTTGGTTGAATTTGAATTGTACGTTGTTGTGTGATGTCTGAATGAATGGGAATATGCAGAGGTACGTACACGCGAATAATAATGTATTGGCATTGAAGCGATAGGTTGTAGAGAGGGTAACGAATTTAGTCGATGATTAATTGACAAAATCCATGGATGTCCGACAGGAGTTGTTAGGAACTATGTGTCCGCTCCTGGACCGTTGTCTTTCGGCTTGCTTGGTGTTTAATTATATTGCTTGACTTGTTTCCCATTTTAAAATCTTCGTAATTATCATAACCGTTATTACGTTAAGTCCTGGACTAATACAATATTATGAGAAGAGAACAATGCAGTAATTATCAGGTACAACGTACCACGCCCACAAAAAAAAAACATTTGGTAATTAAATAATCTCCAATAATATATTAGCATTGAGACGTTCAGTTATACCTAAAGTATAACTGGCGTGTTGTATGTGATAAGTGACAGGTATCACATCCAATTACTCTGGACTAATATATTAATAGGTGAACTGATTCGTGAATTAAAATTGGTACATATTAAGTACTACGGTCCTGGATGTTACTACAAGTTATGAAGAGTGGCATAATTAAGTATATTTAGAGTTTAACAAAATGACTTCTTACCTATGTTCATACTGAACTTTAAGAAAATTAAGATGTTCTTTCTTCATTTATTAAGATTTGTTTTATGTTAACATGTGCTGACTGGTTTCGTTTATTTAATAAATGTATTAAATGTTCTTGGTGTATTAATTGCTAAAATAAGATAAAAAAAAAGAAAACAATAGTTCCCAACAAAGAAAAACACAAACGACTTTTGCGGCTCCAAACTCTAAAGAACTTGGGAGATACAAAATACACAACGTAATGGATGGGTCGAAATAGGTTTGTAAAAAAATATAGTACGATCACGTGTCTGACTGCCGACTTTCAGAAGGTAATACATAGATTGGGGACCGGTAAGTTTCACAGTGATGGGATGATTAATCATGTCGCAAGTTAGAAAAATGCCTTTAGTATGTCAAGTTTTTAGTTTTTGTGATTGAAACATTCACAGTCCTTTGCAAAGATGCAACCGGAGGGGACATTGAAAATGATGAATAAAATTATACTGAAACGGAGTTTTATCCACAATACCGAAACAGAATTATTGCACTCGACGCGCGTTTCGCTAACCATGTTAGCGTCATCAGGAGATGATTAAAACTAAATTTAAAACTGTACCTAACTCGCTGTTAGACTAAATGTTTGCATAATCAAGCGGAACCAAAGGAACCAATCCTGGAATCCCACTAGTCACGCTTGATCAACCAATACAATGGCCCTCTATCTCTATTTAAACTATTCTTACATTTAATAATTTCCATACTTTCATATGCGTCTAATAATCTCCTATCAGTTATATTATGAATTAATTTGAAATTTTTAATTGTTATTCTGTGATTATTATCAAATGCATGCTCGGCAATTTCTGTTCTACCATACTTTAAATGAGCTATGTGTTCCTTGAATCTCGTTTGTATAGATCTTCTAGTTTGCCCAACATATTTTTGGTTACAATCCATGCATCCAATTTCATATATTCCACTTCTTTCTAATAATTCAATTTTGTTCTTTGGACCACCTAATAATTTCTTAATGTTGAACTGAGTTTGGTATACTAATTTTAAATCTACTTCCTTAAAGACTTTTTGGAGTCCTCTAGTATACTGAGGATTATATGGTTCCGAGAAATATTTTGTATTTTCATCCTGGTTGACGAAACAAGTGGAATCACGAATGGTCTTTCTAAACAAATGCCTATTAATTAGTCTATTTATTAAGTCAGTAATGAAACCATTAACTTTTGCTATATTCTTAATTGTCTCCTTTTCATTATTCAATCTTTCTCTGCTGAGAGGAAAGTTAACCATACGGTGTACCAAAAAATGAAAGCTGGCCATTTTGTGTTGGTCGCAGTGGAAGGAGTCATTGGGAATATATCGGTTAGTGGCAGTACTTTTTCTATAAATGTCAAATTCTAGTGTGTTATTATCGTTCCTAATCACTAAAGTATCCAAAAATGGAAGTTTGCCATTGTTCTGGACTTAATAAGTAAATTTAATGGTATGGAAACGGTTATTTAGTCTGGTTACAAAATCTTTCGATATTAGCGGTTTTTATGTCGAAAATAGCGAAAATAATGTCATCCACATACCTGTACCATACCCTTGCAAAATATTGAAATTCCTGACTGATTTCATTTTCATATTGTCACGAGTATCTTTAGGGGGTAGCTCGTTTTATTTAAAGAATAACTTCTCAGAGAAGAGCCTCGTCGCGATGAGTTCAATGAGGGGGTCTCAATGCTTCCTTTAATCTACCACTGAATGTTCTACTCGTGAGGACACGCCTTGTTTAGCGTGCCGGGGGGTAACTGAGGTATACCGGGATCGCGTCACGTGGGGGTAAGAAGAGATGATAAAGTAAGCACGTTTAGTTTATAACAATAACAATGTATTAACGATAAAACTTTAACAACAATTATTGGTCAGAGAAAATGAGATTCTATTATACCCGATTACTACGGTGCGCATGTTTTCTCGATTTGAGGTACTGTTCATAGGTCTTTGTTTACTGTCTTATAATTTATAGTTTTTCTTAAGAGCTGGGTTTTATTTAAGAGCACTAAGAGCTTTCACTAAACTTTTTAACTGACTATTTAGACACTTGTCTTTCTCAACACTCTGACAAACTTCTTGTCAAGACTTTACTATGGAGGTTGTGCAACCCCTGGCCCTAGCAGTCGTCAAGTAACTAACCGGTACCAGGTTGGGTAGGAAAGGAATTGAACCTAAAGCAGTCGTATGACTAACTCTAGGAGCGGATAGAACCCAGAAGGCAGTCGTCAAATGACTAACCTTGGGAGCTGGAGGTGAGATCAATGTCTGCCGAACTGAGGATTCGGTAGCGTATTTATATAAAACAAAGTGATGATCATTGCATGCATAAGGTTCAAAGTCGCTCCCGTTGATAGCTCGCGTTGTTTATAGTTTGCCTTTAATGTTTATATAACAATCTCCAAGTTCAAGTTCAAACTTTCGACAGGGTGATATTTGTTTAGTAGCTTATGCATTTTAGTAGATTACAATATTTACTCATGAAAAGTTTAGCTAAGAACGGCGATAAACAGTTGCCCATTGCCGTGCCTTCAAGTAAAGTTAAATATTCTAGTTTGATTTCGCTATCAAAACTGTTCATCTTAAGTAATTCACCAAGGTATTGCAAGGTCTGTGGGATTGGTACACTAGGGAGCAATGAGCAAACATCAAACGAGATTAAAATTTCACCTTCCTTAAGGTTCGTACCTTTAATTTCGTTTATGAACAATTTTGATAACGAAATCGAACTAGAATATTTAACTTTACCCAAACTATTTTCAATATAAAAATAACTATTACCAACAACTTGAAGGCACGGCAATGGGCAACTGGTTATCGCCGTTCTTAGCTAACCTTTTCATGAGTAAACTTGAAAATGAAATCAGTCAGGAGTTTGAATATTTTCCAAGGGTATGGTATGTGGATGACATTTTCGCGATTTTCGACACAAAAACCGCTAATATCGAAGATTTTGTAACCAGACTAAATAACCGTTTCCCCACCATTAAATTTACTTATGAAGTCGAGAATAATGGCAAACTTCCATTTTTGGATATTTTAGTTCTTAGGAACGATAATAACACACTAGAATTTGATATTTATAGAAAAAATACTGGCACTATCTGATATATTCCTAATGACTCCTTCTACTGCGACCAACACAAAATTGCCAGCTTTCATTTTTTGGTAGACCGTATGGTTAATTTTCCTCTCAGCAGAGAAAGATTTAATAATGAAAAGGGGACAATTAAGAATATAGCGAAAGTTAATGGTTTCAATACTAACTTAATAAATAAAGTAATTAATAGCCATTTGTTTAGAAAGAGCATACGTGATTCCACTTCTTTCATCAATCAGGATGAAAATACAAAATATGTCTCGATACCATATAATCCTCAGTATACTAGAGGACTCCAAAAAGTCTTTAAGGAAGTAGGTTTAAAATTAGTATACCAAACTTAGTTCAACATTAAGAAATTATTAGGTGGTATGGCGTAAATTGTTGTTCAGTTGTTAATTGCCCTTCTTTTAAGATTGCTATAAGGCGAACGGCAGCTGTCCATCAGAGAGCACTGGGTGAGTTCGTCGAAGGTTTAGCTTGGTAATATTAAATCCAATTTCTTGGACGCCACTATTTTTTTATCTAGATGTTAAATTGGGAAGAAAATCAGAAACCGATAGCTTTGACAGATACTGATACACATTTGATTCTCCTAATAAACATTTATTAAAAAAATTAGACAGTTCCTAAACACTATACTAATCATAATCTCATCAACTGAAATCTTATTCTCCCAAATTGCAATGTACAAATATACAATTTGCTTATAGCATTAGGATTTAGATGTGATTAAATATTTAAATAAAGGTTAAAAGCCAATTCTAAGATTAAATTCATCTAAAAACACTTATAAGCAGCCTCGTGGCTGCTCAGAACTAAAAGCTAAGGAAAATTCATGAATTTTCCCCCTTATTTTTAAATTAAAAATAAGTTGATATTAAGTTTAGATCATAAATCTATTATGTAATACTTATAGCTAATTATACTGGCCGTGATGTGATTATCTCCTATATGGATCCCCAGATCTCTAGTATAGAGGACTACACATTCCTCACGCAGAGTAATAAGCCAGACGAGATCGTTCCCAGGTCGGGTGATTACAAGATATCATCTCCAATTTGAAGCATCAGTGCCTCAGTGATACCAGGAACCTAGTGATGAGGAATTCTCCAAAATGTTTAGGAATTAACTTACGTTAAACATGACCTAAATGTCATATGGATGTGTGCATTTAACAAACTAGATCATCTAGACGAAAGATGGAACCAACTGCAATAACAGAATTCCAAAATCAGATATAAAAAAACATATGACTGAACAGTTTACTTACAGCAGGCATTTGCAAATCCGGCGTCATCGGATAAATTACAATGAACAAAGTCACCAAGACTACATAATCAACCTAAATTAGGTTGGAGAGCCATCTCAAATTGATATTCACTCTCAAACCCCTTTTACAAGGCGAAGGATAGATATCCTTAATCAATTTGGGCCTCTTGTCACAGGTCTGACCGTTCCGGTCGTCGCTCCGTGCAGAAGCACGGTCACCTATACGACAAGGCCAGGAAGCAGGCGGTTTTAGGCAAGGATGAGTCATCACACGTCGACCAAATTGATGGTCGAGTTATTTCTTTACATTAATATTGTTCACTCAGTTTTTCATTTATTTAATTATTTTATAACGTGTAGATATTATAATTATATTTCGCAATTCTTGTGGGATATTCCAAGTAAGCTACCTGGATGTCCTTCATATTTAAGTAAAGTTGATGAAGAGAATGTCCACACTAAACGCAGAAAGATCAGATTGAATGGCGAAAAATGGAAAGGGGCTCTTGCTGAAAGTTTGGATAGAGCAACTACTTACAACGAAGTGAAGCAATATCTTTTACTGCGCTACATGAAGCTGATATCAAGATTAATGAACTCGAGGATGTATAGTTGAAAGGAAACAAAACTTGTCCTTTTTCTATTTAAATGAACCAGCTGAAGGACACCCAAGTGTGCAAATGTCCGTGTTTCTGTCAGGTCAGAAGACTTGAAGTGTTTGTGGCCATTTTGTTCATTAAAAAAACATTGTATTTGGACAAGACTGTTATAAAACTACCAATGCGGGTCGAGTATATTAAGTACTTTAGATAAAGTGCTTCATGAAGCCAAAATATTTTTATTGACAATAAAAATGAAGATGATATAACATCAACTATAGAATTGTAACTCTACTAAACTATTGTATTTTGTAATTGTATGTGTATTTCTGCAACCCTTGGTCTATTGTGGCTCACATCTGTAGATTCCACTAGGCCAGAGGCTTAATCCTTCTTTCTTTCCATTGCCAGATAGTAGCATAAAACATGCTCCATTGTTTCTTTGCCTCCAGGCACAAGCGGCATCCCGTTTCTTCGGAAAGCCCTATCTTGTTCATGTGGCGAACTAACTAGTTAAGTACTTGTATTTTTACTAAAATGGCTTGCATGAAGATTATAATTCAAGAGTGTCTGTCTAGAACAGCAAGTAAAATTGAGCTGTTCGAAACCTTCGGTTTGCTTTTATTGTCGCAATACTTATTGGTTCATACAACTGCTTTGCATTTTATTCACAGTACTTTTGTATTTATATATGTGATATTTGTTTTACTTAACATGACTTAAGCTAATTAATCATTTTAATTAATTTAATGTATTCTGTTATTGCTACTTAAAATTATTGTGCTTGAGTAGGTACTGAATAGGTGAACTAACTAAAAAAACCATACACTATATATACCTTTTACTTTTTCTAACTCGCTTTACTCTGAGAAATCTACTTGAATACTTATACGTAAAATACTGCCTTTTGCAACTGCTTTGACCTTGGGCTACATATTTCATTTACCTGTAATCACATTTGTTATTAACTAACCACATAGTTTATATTATTACTACATACATATTATCAAAAATGGAAATTATAAGCCAACAAGCATAATACAGAACAATTATTTTATTCAGATATTCCGTTCATCTACTACTCGTAACTTTAATTTATCTCTATCTTTGATATGTTTTTTATTTCATGTCTATATTTCTCAAATTCATTTTTATAATTAATAAACTTATGTCCAGTTTTACCATATTGTCTTATTTTAAGATTAATAAGGAAGCACTATTAGGTAGTAGAAGGGCAAGATCAAGGTAAGGCCAGACACAAAGAATGTCTAGTAACGTCCTGGTAATTTAGGTGAGCAGAAAATAAATCAAAACATTAAAATAATTTCCCTTTAATTTAAAGCCCCTCGACCCCTATCAAACATAATAATTACCCTCAAAAACCAAAAAAGAATTTACACTCATTACAGTTTGTTTACATATTTCGGTCGACCTCATACATGTCAATGGTCGACCTGCGATGACTCATAATTTGCTGCTTCCTGGCTTTGTCGTATAGGTGGCCGTGGCAGAAGTGCCAAGTTAGTCGCAGATGAAGAAAAACTAATCAACTCTGATAATCCGTCAAAAGACAAAAGTACGTTCAGAATCTTGATTCACTGAAGCTGGACTCCGACTTACTCCGGGCTCCACGCGTTCTGTACCATGATACTCAAGCGAAATCGCCTAAAACTTTACGCAGACAAGTCCGGCCACACTTTTAGAAAAGAAGACGAATACCTATCACATCCCAGCTGACTACTGATAAAAATGAAAACAGCAAGCGATTTGCCGGTAATTTATCACTTAATTCAAATAATCAATTAAATAATAATCTCATGTAGGGAATTAAAGATAGGAGAATATCCATCAAGATCATGCAGGTATGTATACAATAATAAAATATCTTAAGTTAACAAATATATCAAAGGTTCTTAAACTAATTACATGTTTACTTTTGTCAATTAACAATTCGTTATTCTTTAGGCCCTGTATTCTATTAAAACTAATCATATTACAATACAATCGATAATACATGCGAGCAAGAGATATGGATTACTTGCTATACTATAACATTAGAATTAACACACGAAGGATGCCTCGACTGAATGAAAAGTTTGAAATAACTAGTAAAGTAAGATATTATCTATTTAAGTAGCAACCATTGCGCAATCAATCTATGTTAATAGGTGACAGGTGTACTCCTAACTTGTGACTATGCACCTAAAACAAACTTTTAATTGACATGTTCAATTTTTAGCATATACTGGACTCGATTACATCAAGATGAGCATACAATCTAAGACATTACCGAAGAAATTACACCAACATGTTTCACAATGCAATGAGATCCAGTTTAAATGTAATCAAATTAATAAATTTTGAATCATTCATAGATCTGTGTATCATTTAACCTTCACTAAAATTATAAGAAAATAAATAGCATTATTCTAAATATAGAGGTGAGTAATCACATGCTATAGTGGTCCAAAGGACAAAATTGAATTATTAGAAAGAAGTGGAATATATGAAATTGGATGCATGGATTGTAACCAAAAATATATTGGACAAACTAGAAGATCTATACAAACGAGATTCAAGGAACACATAGCTCATTTATAGTATGGTAGAACAGAAAAATCAAGTGTTGCCGAGCATGCTTTTGATAATAATCATAGAACAACAATTACAAATTTAAAATTTATTTATAATATAACTGATAGGAGATTATTAGACGTATATGAAACTATTGAAATTATTAAATGTAAGAATAGTTTAAATAGAGATAAGAGGACCTATTCCGTATAGGCCACTGTATTGGTTGATCAAGCGTGACAAGTGGGATTCCAGGATTGGTCCCTTTGGTTCCGCTTGATTAAGCAAACATTTAGTATAAAGGTGAGTTAGGTAGAGTTTTAAATTTAGTTTTAATCATCTCCTGATGATGCTAACATGGTTGGCGAAACGCGCGTCGAGTGCAATAATTCTGTTTCGGTATTGTGGATAAAACTCCGTTTTAGTCTCTCTGGCTAGTTGATGGCGTCGTTAATAGTGCAAAGTATTGTTACATTCTAAATGGCTTTCTGCTTGAAACGGTTCATGCTTTATTTGCGGAGGGATGGCGTTTTTAGCAGGATAATGCAAGATGCCATACTTCTGGCTATACTCAAGCGTGGATGTAAAAACACCAATTGGCAGCAATCCCATGGCCAGCAGCTTCCCCAGACCTTAGCCCCATTGAAAACATAATATTGGGACTAATGACGATGAGGTAGAACGAGCAGCGGCACGAAATTAAGGTTTGATTCAGTCAGTTTTACAGGCCTGGACCACCATCACCGAACGTATGGCGGTGATCTATAGTTTCGGGTGTACCTGGACGATTAGTTAAGTATTTAGAGTTAAATGGAGGTTGTATAAGTAAATAAGATGAATTATTTCTTGTAATTTTATAATTCAAGTAATAAAAATATATACCGACAAATTATATATGCGCTTTCTTCCGCAGTGGCTGCGGCAGTTTTCTGTGATTTATCAAAAGCTTTTGATTGTGTGAATCACAGGATACTAGTGCATAAGCTTGCCCTTTATGGTTTCAGGGGTAGGACGCATGATTGGTTTGGATCATATCTGTCGGATCGAAGACAGAATGTTTCTTTTGGTGGCTGTATTTCGGATCTTCAAGGGTTGGAATATGACGTGCCACAGGGCTCTGTTCTGGGTCCCGTCCTGTTCTTGCTGTACGTGAATGATTTTGCAGATCTTGACGTGCAGGGTAAGTTTACTCTGTTTGCAGATGACGACACAATATTGTGGCATGATAGAAATACCAATAGATTAAAGGATACTGTTAATTGCGACTTAAAAAAGATTAAGACCTGGTGTGACGCCAATAGACTTTCTTTAAATGTATCGAAAACCAGAGTTATGTCGTTTGGCAGTGAACTTGGGGAGATTCGTATGGGTGCTGGCTTGCTGAAAAACGTTACTGAAAACAGGTTCTTGGGACTGTACCGGGTGGTCAGTTAAGAAGGGCACTCGGCCATATCTCGAAAAGTAATTATCGTAAAGACTTGCGGTAAAAATTTTTGTAACCAAAGTGGCCAAGAGAAAACGCTGGAAATTATTTGTAAGTTTCTAAAATGGCCGCCAGGTGGCGTACGCGCTATCTGGAATTTGAAAAGTTGTTTTTTTCAAAATTTTCACCAATTAAGAATACTTGAAATGCAGCTAGTTTTAAGGCTGAGACATATTTGATTCTTTTTTGTTAATAACTTTTTGCTCTATCTATTCAAATAAAGAGGTAGGCGATGTTCAAATGTTTTTCCAAACAAATGTCTATAACTTCAAAACGGCTAAACGGATTTTAACAAACTGAGTGTCGTTGAAAAGAGCTTTTCTTAAGCTATCAGATGCTCTATGAATAAGCTGATTGCGATTGCTTACGTTGCCGCTAGAGGGCGTTTTCTGACATAACCACAAATAAGACAGATTTTTTCAAAAATTTTAAATGCAACAATATCACTTTTTTACAGCTAAAGATAGCCAAATGAAAGCTTAACACGTCAGTGAAAACCGCATCTCAATATTTCTTTCCTAATCTAAATTATAAATAAAAGTAATTTAAAATGCGAAAAAAAAATCATATTTCAGGGAATGTTCCGGTATATATGTCGTTTTTAATTCCTAATTATAGTTGTTTTACCACAATATATATTATTTTACTGCTAAAATGCCAACCTGATAAGAAAAATAGTGTTTAAGGTTGTTTTGTTATTATTTATCTCCGTATATTTAAACGTTTCTAACATATATTGTTGCTTTCCCTCACACTTTATCCAGACTTGGGACTGGCCCAAATTCTATTTTCTAAAGCCACAATTTGGAGTGTGCTTAAAAGCCAACAGGCTGCAACAAGAACGAGGAACAATAACACTAATAAAACACTAAAAGCTACTTCCTTTTAACGCAAGAAAAAGACCGATTTATTATAAAATAATTTAATAACGATAATAAGTGAGGGCCTAAATGTTCGAAATGCCGGCCATCTTGTTCAATGCAGGACTGGATTTTTTGTTGTGTCGTCAGCACGCTTGCTTCGATTACAGCCACTGAGATGCTACGAACGGCATTTGTGATCCGTTGAATCATATCTTCCCTTGCTGTGGGTCGGATTACATAGATCAGATCTTTTAGTCGCCCCCATAAATAAATATTTAAACAAGTTAGGTCCGGAGACCTTGGTGGCCATGAAAATAAACTTCCTGGTCCTATCAATTTTTCCAGAAAAGTCCTATTTAAGAAATCGCGAACTCTCGCTGAGTAATGAGCTGCGCACCCATCATGCTGAAACCACATATTACGACGAGTTTCGAGAGGGACATTTTCCAAAAGGGCTGGAAGTTCATTATCTAGGAAATTTAGGTAGGTGTCTCCATTAAGTCGTTCATTGAAAATCCAAGGGCCAACAATTTTACCGCCTATAATACCGCACCAAACGTTTACATACCAACGACCTTGGTTTTGAATCTGCTGCATCCAGTTGGGATTTGTGTATGACCAATAGTGCATATTGTGTCTGTTTATGATCCCATCGCTACGAAATGTGGCCTGTCCTGTCCATAAAATTCGTAAAAGAATCTCAGGATCCTCTTGAATCATATTCCATAGCCAGTGTCATTAATCTAATCTACGGTCGAAATCGTCGTTCGTTAATTCCTGAGGTAACGTAATGTGATATGGATGTAATCTGCAAGAAAAACATAATTTTTTTACAACCGTTATTTGTAAAAAAGTGTCACTTTATGCTCCTGTTTTATAAAATATTATTAAACTAACCAGATTTTATCGATATAATGTCAAACTTATCTAAAACCCAATGAATGACGCTTCTGCAATCTTACCGGTAATTACTTACTTGTTGTCCCTCAGAATACTTAGAACAGTAGTTCGAGTTATTCCCAACGCCCTTGCAATTGCCCTGGTACTTATATGAGGATCAAATTGCAAATATGCCAAGGCATTTATAATATTTTCTTCAGTTCGTGCTCTTCGCCTTCTTCTATATATAGGACGATGAATGCTTTCTGTTGTTCGAAAGCGATTAATGATTTTCAGAAAAACCTTGACAGTCGGATGACGCCTTTCAGGATACTCCCCCGCATAGACTCT
>MU187200.1:0-17899 GCA_016904865.1 Pissodes strobi | reverse complement strand
ATTAAAGATTTGAATAGTAATTAATTTCAATTCATTACGTTTGATTTTCCGTCCATACAAAATTATAACTTTTTTGAAAAATCAAATATGCTTTGAAAAACAAAGCAGCAATCATTATAATGTTGTTCCCTATAATAGTGGTCAATCATATTAAGATTGCAGCTATTTATTATAGTGTATGACAAAGTTGGTGTTTTTATTCGTAAAGAAGAATGCCTTTTCCACCTGCAGAAGTGTTTGATATGTTTCGTACTTATTTTCAATGCAATGATAATGCAACGGTTGCCGCTAGAGTCTATGCGGGGGAGTATCCTGAAAGGCGTCATCCGACTGTCAAGGTTTTTCTGAAAATCATTAATCGCTTTCGAACAACAGAAAGCATTCATCGTCCTATATATAGAAGAAGGCGAAGAGCACGAACTGAAGAAAATATTATAAATGCCTTGGCATATTTGCAATTTGATCCTCATATAAGTACCAGGGCAATTGCAAGGGCGTTGGGAATAACTCGAACTACTGTTCTAAGTATTCTGAGGGACAACAAGTAAGTAATTACCGGTAAGATTGCAGAAGCGTCATTCATTGGGTTTTAGATAAGTTTGACATTATATCGATAAAATCTGGTTAGTTTAATAATATTTTATAAAACAGGAGCATAAAGTGACACTTTTTTACAAATAACGGTTGTAAAAAAATTATGTTTTTCTTGCAGATTACATCCATATCACATTACGTTACCTCAGGAATTAACGAACGACGATTTCGACCGTAGATTAGATTAATGACACTGGCTATGGAATATGATTCAAGAGGATCCTGAGATTCTTTTACGAATTTTATGGACAGGACAGGCCACATTTCGTAGCGATGGGATCATAAACAGACACAATATGCACTATTGGTCATACACAAATCCCAACTGGATGCAGCAGATTCAAAACCAAGGTCGTTGGTATGTAAACGTTTGGTGCGGTATTATAGGCGGTAAAATTGTTGGCCCTTGGATTTTCAATGAACGACTTAATGGAGACACCTACCTAAATTTCCTAGATAATGAACTTCCAGCCCTTTTGGAAAATGTCCCTCTCGAAACTCGTCGTAATATGTGGTTTCAGCATGATGGGTGCGCAGCTCATTACTCAGCGAGAGTTCGCGATTTCTTAAATAGGACTTTTCTGGAAAAATTGATAGGACCAGGAAGTTTATTTTCATGGCCACCAAGGTCTCCGGACCTAACTTGTTTAAATATTTATTTATGGGGGCGACTAAAAGATCTGATCTATGTAATCCGACCCACAGCAAGGGAAGATATGATTCAACGGATCACAAATGCCGTTCGTAGCATCTCAGTGGCTGTAATCGAAGCAAGCGTGCTGACGACACAACAAAAAATCCAGTCCTGCATTGAACAAGATGGCCGGCATTTCGAACATTTAGGCCCTCACTTATTATCGTTATTAAATTATTTTATAATAAATCGGTCTTTTTCTTGCGTTAAAAGGAAGTAGCTTTTAGTGTTTTATTAGTGTTATTGTTCCTCGTTCTTGTTGCAGCCTGTTGGCTTTTAAGCACACTCCAAATTGTGGCTTTAGAAAATAGAATTTGGGCCAGTCCCAAGTCTGGATAAAGTGTGAGGGAAAGCAACAATATATGTTAGAAACGTTTAAATATACGGAGATAAATAATAACAAAACAACCTTAAACACTATTTTTCTTATCAGGTTGGCATTTTAGCAGTAAAATAATATATATTGTGGTAAAACAATTATAATTAGGAATTAAAAACGACATATTATATACCGAAACATTCCCTGAAATATGAATTTTTTTTCGTATTTTAAATTACTTTTATTTATAATTTAGATTAGGAAAGAGATATTGAGTTGCGGTTTTCACTGACGTGTTAACTCTCATTTGGCTATCTTTAGGTGTAAAAAAAGTGATCGTTGCATTTAAAATTTTTGAGAAAATCTGTCTTATTTGTGGTTATGTCAGAAAACGCCCTCTAGCGGCAACGTAAGCAATCGCAATCAGGTTGTTCATAGAGCAACTGATAGCTTAAGAAAAGCTCTTTTCAACGACACTAAGTTTGTTGAAATCCGTTGAGCCGTTTTGAAGTTATAGACATTTGTTTGGAAAAACATTTGAACATCGCCTATCACTTTATTTGAATAGATAGAGCAAACAGTTATTAACAAAAAATAATCAAATTTGTCTCAGCCTTAAAACTAGCTGCATTTCAAGTATTCTTAATTGGTGAAAATTTGGAAAAAAAACAACTTTTCAAATTCCAGATAGCGCGTACGCCACCTGGCGGCCATTTTAGAAACTTACAAATAATTTCCAGCATTTTCTCTTGGCCATTTTAGTTCCAAATTTTTTACCGCAAGTCTTTACGATAATTATTTTTCGAGATATGGCCGAGTGCCCTTCTTAACTGACCACCCGGTACATCGATGACCGGCTTAAATTTGAGTGTCATATTGGTTCCCTAAAATCACGATTGGCTTCAAATTGTTGCGCCATCAGATCAATCTCTGACCAATTTAGCCCTAACAGTCAGATCCTCTTACTTCGCTCTAATCGAATCCAGTGGCGGCTCGTGAGGTTCTAAATAGGTAGTGCGCAATTTATGTAGGTTTTTTCGTACGCATAGGGGGATGCCCGCTGCAGGCGCCGCCGGAGGTATACCCGCGAAGGCGGAAAGTTTTGGGGGTGCCACGCCCATTTTTTACCCAAAACTCGTTAAAATCGTTTAAAAAACATGAATTCGGCGCCCTCTTGAATGGTAATTGTTGCGCACTAAAAGAAATTAATAAGTAGGTACTTATTGATTCCAGAAGAGTAAACCATTAAAACAGTTTATTGTAACGTTTCCTAGCTTTAAAGTGAAATTCCATTCGCCACAAGATTTCGGGGGTTAAAATGTCTGGTGAAAGACCGACCATCCTTTTTCTTGGCACATGTTTGGTCTAATTTTAAAACCGGCATCGGTCGCCCTAACCTATTTGTTTCAATCTTTTTATTCAGATCCAATAGAGAAAAGTTATTTTTAATAATATTGTCAACTGAATTTATGCCCCCACAGCAACCCGAACTACTAGCCATGACAGTAGAATAATAGTATATAAATAAAAATATAAAACACTAAACAATATTACGTACACTAAACTCACGAGTTTATATGCAGCTAATTAACAAGCGTCAACGAACCGAACAAATCAAAAATAAATTCACGGCTCCAGTGGAGTATAATACAGAATAATACTTATAATAGTAGTATGTAATATTCGCTCTAAAAAACGATTTACCTCCCACTTTTTCCACACAAGCTGAATTTTTCAGGACCTATAATAAATGTGTTGCATCAGCCGTAGCTTGTAGGCGAAGCGGCTGGATATATTTAATTAGGGCGTAAACCGATGACGTCTCTTATTGTTTATTGTGATACCTTTGTTAGTTTATAAGCAAAAAATATGGAATTCCCTCTATTACATTGTCAAGACATAAGCGAAACTTTTATAAAGAATATTTTTTTTTTCATTTAGGCCTTCCTTTTTTGTTAATTGAGTGTTATATTTAAAAATAACTATTTTTTAATTAAATTTTTGCACGGTTGAAACCGAGATATTTACATTTAAATTTTTTGTCGGCCATATGGGCTAATGCGAATGATTTTTTTTGAATAATTATCAAAAAATACTTCCTACAAAGACCTTATTGTGCATTGGACCAAAAAATAAGTATTTTTTCCTCTATACGATGGTACCAATATCTCGATTTTTGATGATAGTGTCCTTTTGTGGAGTCTAATTTTGTATTACCTCCGGAATAAGGGTTATCTTATCATGTACTTTCATCCCTGAAAGAATCAGCTTATGACACCATATACTATATGCGCAAGAATTGCGAATTATCACTAAATTAAGCTACACAGTGCGGATCTAAAGAGCGCACGGATGAGCCTTGACTTCTCGTGATTTTACGAACATTCCCGACCGTTTTGCATGACGAAAATGCATTTAACAAGAGCGCCGAACACTAGTGCACGGCAGATCTAGACTAGTTGTGTTCACAAAATTGTGGTTGTGTTGTGGTTACGGACGGAGGCCGCCGTTGGACGCTCTGCGTTTTGATCGTCGCCGTCGTACCTCGATTTCGCTCTTATAAATAAAGTATTCTGCGGCCAGTGGAGTTTCAAAAATATGTAAATTCGCAAATTATAGTTAGTTTATGTTAAATTGTATGTAGGGAAGATTTTATTTTTCCGTTTACTTTCGCAGGCAGTGCGCGCGCACGGGCGCACTTATTGAGAAGCCGCCCCTGATCGAATCTCATTTGCGGTACGGAATTTGTTTCTGGGGTTCATATTCGGGGCAATTATTTCAGAGTGTGTTCGTTCTGCAGAACAGAGCTATAAGGTATATGTTTAAGGCCGGGGTGCGTGAGTCTTGTAGACCTTTATTCTTGGAGCATGGAATTCTGACTTTGCCCTCCTTGTTCATTTTGGAAACGGTATGCTTGATTTATAAAAAGCACAAGCCTCAATTGGTAACTAACCATGCATACGGGTTAAGGGACACACACAACATTTCACTTCCAATACCCACATCCGCTAAAATTAGAAACTCGCTATATATTTTAAACGTTTACCTGTCCTAATACTCGGACTTTCCCAGCATTATATTTATCACACTTACGTTTTTTATTACTATTGTAAACATTCAAATTTGACGATTTTTTGGATGCATACCCTAAAGTTTAAGTAATTGTAATTTTTCAGTTATATTTGTTCTTCCGAAGAAGACACAGTGTGTTTGTTTCATTTCATAGTTTCAATTAAAATGGCTAATTCAGTTTTTTCTCCAGTGAAACGAGCGAGCAAATGTCCATTTTCTGTTAACGAAAAGAATATTATTCTTAATGTATATGACGCCCTCAAACATCAAAATCCTCTGTATAGCGTTGCTACTGTGGTGGAAATGTGTTCGCAAATGGCGGGTGTTTCAAAAACGTCGATATATAAATTAAGGTGTGAACGAAAAAGTGGAGCTGTAAAACCACCTATACCATCTTCAGGAAGAAAGACGGTGCCTATCTATGAAGACTACAAACTTATAATTAGAAGAACAGTACATTCCTTTTATTTTAATAAGGAAATACCAACCATCGACAAAATTTTAGGAGCCTTGAAGCAAGACCAAAATATGTCTCCAACGATAAGCAGGAAGAAATTGTGGACAACTTTAAAACAAATGAATTTCAGCTGGGAAAAACAAAGCAGAAAATCGCTCCTAATCGAAAAAGATGAAATTATTTGCTGGAGGAGACATTACTTAAGACATATAAAGCAGTTTCGAAGTGAGAATAGAAAGATTTATTATCTGGACGAAACATAGCTTAATGAAGGATATACGGTTGGGAAGATATGGCAAGACAAAAATATTTCAAGTTTTCGTCAAGCATTCTTAGAAGGCTGGTCCACCGGACTAAAACCACCATCTGGGAAAGGAAAGCGACTGATTATTACACACCTTGGAAGTGTTGATGGTTTTGTTGAGGGCGGTTTGTTAATGTTTGAGTCAAATCATTCTGGCGATTACCATGAAGACATGAATGGCGATGTGTTCGAAGAATATTTTGAACAAATGTTAGATCTCATTCCACCTAATTCTGTGATAGTGATGGACAATGCGAGTTATCATTCCAGAAAAGTTGACAGAATACCAACTAATTCATGGAGAAAAGCGGATATTATTCAGTGGTTTAGACAGAATAACATACCATTTGATGAAAGTATGCTGAAAAAGGAACTGTTGTCCATAGTGTCCTCAAATAAAGCTCGTTTCACCGAGTATGTAGTTGACAAAATTGCACAGAAACGAAATATTACTATTCTTCGTCTGCCTCCGTATTATTGCGAATTAAATCCAATTGAACTTGTTTGGGCCCAAGTAAAAAGTTATGTAGCAAGGAGAAACACGACGTTTAAAATGAAAGATGTTAAAATTATCTTTGAGGAATCTTTAAAAAATGTCGATTCTGAAAAATGGCGTAAGTGTATTGAGCATGTTATAAAAGAAGAAGAAAAAATGTGAAACTAGACCATTTAATTGACCTAATTGTAAAGCCTTTAATTATATCCTTGGAACATGACGAAGATTCGACGGATTTTTCTGACGACGAAAATTATATACCATAGTTCTCTACATAACTGTTTACACAAAATCGCAATTCTTATACCTTATTATATAAATATTACATGTGATAAAATGTTACAGTAATACTAACTGTTTTTGAATATACATAAATAAGTGAATACATAAAAGTACTTAGGTAAAACAGGTATTTTAAATTAAATACCCAAACGTAGGCTACTGCAGGTAGAAAATGGCCCCTTTGCTAATAAAGCCTATTGTTTGCAGCGGGATTGCCATACAAAACAGGGTGGAATGGTTAAAATATAATACAGCAGGCTATAACAGCTGTGGCTAAATATTTAGAAATCACAAAAATTTATTTGACCACTCTGTTAGCGTTTTGCATTTATAAGTAGGTTTTATTACTCCGCACCATTTCGAAATAGAGTATAATATTTAATAGCAAGAAACTGTATAACCACCTGCCCCAAGGGATTAGACAGATACCTAATCTAACGAAATTTAAGAAAACAGTTAAGAAGCTACTGTATGCGAGAGCTTACTATGGTGTGGATGAGTTCTTGAAAGATGTATTTTAATTGTACTGTTTGGTTTTTGACACTGTGTTTTTATGTTGTCTTGTCTGTAAACATTTTATGCTTTTGATAATTATGTCATTCTTGTTTGATATTTTAAATTAGAAATTAATGTGTAAGAATAGTCTGTAAGTACTTACGTATTGATTAAGTTGTTTGCACTGATTGACGGTAGGTTTTAGTTACTAGTCCATAGGTTTCTTTTACCTTTTTTTTCCTCAGCTATGTCAATGAATTTTGTTCGAGACAATAAAGCATTTTTGAATTTGAATTGATTTTGATTTTTTTCCGGATACTTTCTAGACGGACTATAAATTGCTTAAGCATTTTGGTTTGCTTTGAATAACTCTTACGTAGAATTTTCATTATTTACAGACCCTGTATACCTTAAATCTTCTGATAGAACAAAATTAGGATATAAGAATTTTCGCATTTATTATTATTAGAATGTTGTTTTAAGGATGTTTCTGACTTCTCTTCAAAATTTAATTTAAAGCCTATATCAAACACCTTTGGGTATGTCTGTCTCTTATCCAAAGCTGCGAATAGCGTCAATATAAGTACTATAATAAGACTTTGCGAAGTACAGTAAATGACCAATCAGCGGCGAGCATTGATTGCTACATTATCCTCGCTATCCCGCTAATATTCATAAATCGATTTTCTAGCTATATTCAAATTTTATAACCTTAGTAGGATTATAGCGTACATTTTTCGCTTTATTTTCAATACTAAATGAATGAATAGAAACAAAATAATCTCATTAGAAATATCTCCAGACGATATTGACAATTTGGCTGTTCTTATAACAATGGTTCAATGGAGAGATCAATTAGAACGAATTAGAAAATACTATAACGAAGAAACAATGTAAAATGTAGTGTTATTTATTAAATTGTAAAAAGGGAAGTAACAAGTAACATCATTTTTATTCTCTCTATTGATTTCATATAATGAGAACATTGCAATGCGGCAAAAACAATTAGCATCAGAAACATAGTAGCGTTAAAAATAGCTGGAAGAATATTTAAATTATGGGAAGAAAAACAGTTTCTTTAGACATGTTAGAAAGTGATTATTCATGACAATTAGGTCAATATGAAACACGGGACAAAGCTTTTCACGGACTCTAGCTCATTTATTCACCTATGTGTCTTGATGTTTGTGCAGCTTGCAGGGGTGAAATAACAATCATTAATATGTGGGCAGGGTCAATTAAAAGTTAACACGAAGCCTAATTATTATTGAAAACAGAAAAAGGTTGTGTGTCTAATACAAGGTCTAATAGTCCGAGAGGCGACCGTCATAATAGTGTGGTGTCTGAACTGTCAGGATTTTGCATGATAAAAAAAATTGTTTAGTTGGGCCGAATAAGAAACCGTTGGTCGGCCGAGGCTGGCCTTGACCAGTAATTACTTATACAGGGTCTTTCAAAAAGTTGACATCATATGGGAAACATTCTATAGTTGACAAAAGTTGATGCTTAGAAAAAAACCAATATTGACGATGCTAATTTAAGGATAAGTTATACAGGGTACTTAAAAATACAATAATTAAAGTTTAAAAAACAAAAATTTTGGAATGTCGGAAAGCTTTCTACAGAAAAAAATAAAGCTTTTATTAAGATAAAAATAAAAGTCAAATACTATTTTTTCCAAAAGTGCATCGTTGCTGAAAAAAATAAGAACAAAATTAAGAAAAAGAGGTTTTTTTTCAATAATTGTCATGAATTTTCTCAGCAACAATGCACTTTTGGAAAAAATGGTATTTGACTTTTATTTTTATCTTAATAAGATAAGATAATAAGTACCCTGTATAACATCTTTAATTTAGCATTGTCGAAGTTAGTTTTCGTCCAAGCACCAACTTTTATCAAGAATAAAGTTTACTGAGAAATCAATAATAAAAAAGTTTCCCGTATGATGCGAACTTTTTGAAAGACACTATACAAGGTGATTCACGGTCGATGGTTGGTTAGACGTTTCAGGAGAACCACTCAACGGATCATTCTGAAAATTTAGTCCTTTACATAAACGAATATGCTCTACCTTGCTAAAATATTTTAAATAATATTTAAAAATATATTAAATAATATCCTGTTACTGTTTTTGAAATATTGACAGTTCAAAATTCAAAATACATGCACAATACATAGGTATATTGTTTACACAGGTCAAAAAAATGGTTCAATTATTTAATATATTATAAATCATCCTACATATGAACATCCGTCAATTAAAATGAGTATTGGCACCAAAATTTCCACATAAAATTTATACATTAAAATGTCAACACAGGTTTACATATTAAAATTATCCATAAAATTCGTATATTAAAATGACAGCACAAGTTTATACGTTAAAATTATATCTACTCATATCAAAATTCAAAAACTCATTTACGCTATAGAATATATTTCTAGTTAAAAACAATTTTAGTTCTTTTCTAAAATACCTGTGCTCTATAGAGTTCTAACAGGAACAGGAAATTTATTAAACAGCTTCACAACCGTAAAATCTGGTCTGCTTTGACACTTAGCCAGTCTGCAATAAATAGGCACTATGTTTTGTCTGGTTCTGGTACAATAGTCATGAACGTCCACATGTGTCGTGAAACTGCTCTCATTTTTCTTTATGAAAAGTAAGTTTTCCATTATAAATACTGCCGGAAAGGTGAGGATGCCCAGTTGATGGAACTCATTTCTGCAATCCTCCCGGAACCCAAGTTGTGCCAGAATTCCTATGGCTTTTCTCTGCAGCGCGAACACCCTGTCCGCAGACGACGCTCCACCCCACACCGCGATAGTATATGCCATTACTGAGTGAAACAGAGCATGATAGGTGGCCAGGAGTGTCCCATTTGACACGCAGTCCACCATACTTCTCAGCAAGAACAAACAACTTCTCAGTCTTCCACAGACACTGTTAGCATGAACATCCCATTTAAGCTTTGGATCCAGATGCACCCCTAAAAATTTGGCACTCTCCTGATTTTTATTTCCCCCAAGGTCGCGCAGGGTAAAAATCATGTTTTGTGTTTTATCAACATTTAACAGCAGTTCGTTGGTTGCAAACCACTGTGCTGCCCTTGACTGTGCCTCCTACATCACAGCTTCAATTTCTTCAAGCCGTCGTGTCGTCGGCGAAGAGAGTGTACCCCGCAGTGGGCTCCTATGATGGTAGGTCATTTACATAGATTAAGAAAAGAATGGGTCCCAATACTGATCCCTGTGGGACTCCTACATCAACGATTTTCTCCCTCGACGAAACTCCACCCATCCTGACAATCTGCCTTCGGTTTGCTAGGTATGACTCCAGCAGCATTATGCTAGTCCGATCAAATCCATAGCACTTGAGCTTATTTATTAAGATTCCATGGGAAACACAGTCAAAGGCTTTGCTTAGGTCAAAGAATCTGGCAATGTGGTAGTGTCGGTCTTCAAATGCATCCATAATCTTGGAGATGAGGTTCTGGATGCCAAGAACAGTGCTCCTGCCTTCTCTAAATCCAAACTGGCAATTTGAGAATAAGACGTTGTTCTCAAAGTAGTGAGTGATTCTCCAGGAGATGCATTTTTCCACAACTTTTGACAATATAGGGAGCAGAGAATTGGGCGATAGTTTAATATTTCCTCCTTATCACCTTTCTTATAAATAGGTACAACAATGGTTGTCTTTAGAGAATCAGGGAAAATACCTTTGTCAAAGCATCTATTGATTAGTTTTGTAAGTGGTATGATGATCAAGTTCTTTAATGACTTTGACTGAGAATCCATATATATCTGGACTGTTTTTATTCTTAAGGCTGTTTATTACATCCCTTACTTCGTTGTATGTGACATGTCCAAGTGAAAAAGTCACACCAGGCCTCTGTATATTTTCCAGATATTGAAGGGGGGTCCATTTCTGTTCTAGGTATATTTTCCTTGAGGCTATGGGCTATACTGTTGAAGAACATATTAAATGCATCCGGCTCAATGGCTGGAGTTGCATTCTCCTTTTGCTGACCTCTATTATTGTTGATGATGTTCCCCATACACTTTGTGGGGTTCTTCGTAGTGTTGATCATATTGTCGGTGGCTAAGCGTTTATTATCCTTGATTGTTTGCCAGTAAGTTCTCCTGAGATCATAATACTCCTTCCGATTGTCTGGATTGTTGTACTGTCTGTAAACTTCCCCCACAAAATGTAATTGTTCTCTCATACAGGGCAGTGAGTCATTGAACCACTCCACTCTGTTCAGTCTTGGTGTCCCAGCACAGTATGTCCTCTCCGGGAAGAATTGCACATAAACACCGCATAAAAGTTCCACAAATTGAATGAATTTATCGTTTATTGTGATATTAGTAGCTTCGATAATATCCCATCCGGAGGATTCCACGATAATGTAAAAACTGAGCATACCCCTCTGTGTGATTGGCCTAAAAGATGTTTTGACAGTTTCATTGGGCTTATTAGTTATTAGCTTAACGGATACTACAGTTCCACGATGGTCAGACATGTTCATTTCCACTGTCTGCGCCTCAATTGAATCTGAAATGAAGTTCATGAAAACGTTGTCGAGGACAGGCTTCCCCGTGAGTTGGCTCGTTTATCGTTTTTTGAAAACCATAGCTTTCAAAGAGGTCGCACGTGTAAGCTGCTTGTCGTTGGTCTGAGTTGAACAAAACGTTGAAGTCACCCGCCACTACAATATTGCTACTGTTGCCTATGCTCCGCAATGCAGATTCCAGAGCATCCAGGAGAGTACCAAAACAGCCATTTGGAGTCCTATAAACAGCCACTACATATAAATTACATGGTTTAACTAGACCACAGGTTAACTCTATACATTTTTCAATATTAATACTAAATACATTTGTGGTTTCCAACATGAGATTTTTCTTCAATAGGATCAAGGTACCTCCTCCTCTGAATCCACTTCTTGCTATGTAACTGATCAGTTCATAACCCTGAATGTTAAGAGTTTGTAGTTCTTCTGCTATTAACCAGTGCTTCGAGAGAGCTACGATGCTGCATAACTTGTCTACCAGGAATGTATCCAGCTGATGTATTTTGCCTCTTAGAGATCTCACATTGCCATGTACAATACTAAAACAGGTTTTGTCTTCACTGTTATCTACTTCCTTTGGAATACCACTCTCTCAGGTTTAAAAAATGATTTATTATTACCCCTTTTGGTCAGAAAGCTGCATTTAGAATGATATCTATGTCTTCATTTAAAACGCCAAGTTTAAAGCAGCTGAATGCTTTGTCTTTTTTGGTCTTAATTTTCTCACATGTAATATTTTCCCTGCCATTGTTTTTTTGTGTAGTTTATGAGATCTTGTGGCTCCGTATCAGGTGTGAAACCAGATACAAAGAGATAGTGGCTATTTTCAACTGCTCGGTGTCCTCATTGCTACCCTGAATCGGTCTGGGTCTGCTTCGAGGATCTATTTTTTGTCTATGGTTTCTGCGCCTATGTACGGTTGTCCAAGTGTCTTGAGAAAGCACCTCTGTATCGTCATTTTCAGACTTCTTTCTGCTTCCATTGTTTCTGGAACTACAAACATTTGTTTTGGCTTTGTTTACATCTTCCTTAACCTCACTTCTTACATCTGTTGCTCCAGATCTCTCCTCCACAATTTTAGGGATGGGCGATTTCATCGGTGATCTGTTTGGCTGTTTCGGTGCAAGATGCGTTTTAGCAACGGTCGACGTTTCTGTTGCTAATTTGCTGTCTGGTTTTGGTAGTGGCTGCCAAGGTGAAGGCGACAACAAACCGATTCCGTCACTTCTTCCGGCGTCATGGTTTGTTTTTGTTCTCTGTTTACCATTAGATTTTCATTTATGGAGAGTTTTTTTCTAAATCACTAATTCTTTTCTTTCAACAGAGAGTTATTTTCTTCAAGGATTTGATTTTTACTTCTTCATTCGTTCACTAATATCTTGAGGTAGACAATTTCGATGTCCTTTTCCTTGCTATTTTCAGTTGAAACGTGTTTTGGACTTTGACCCACGTCATGTTCTGAACATATTAATCGTGTTTTTCCTAAGATTTTCACCTTTTTTTCCAGTCTCCATTTTAGCATCGTCAAAATTTGTTTTTTTTCTAAGCATCAACTCTTGTCAAGAATAGAATTTTCTGTGAAATCAATAATAAAAAAGTTTCGCATATGATGCGAACTTTTCGAAAGACCCTGTATAATTAATTACTGGTCAAGGCCAGCCTCGGCCGACCAACAGTTTCTTATTCGGCCCATCTAAACAATATTTTTCATCAAGCAAAATTCTGACAGTTCAGACACCACACTATTATGACGGTCGCCTCTCGGACTATAATGCATTAGGTTGATTTTCTTTTTAAATTGTATGATTATAGGACATTTTAAGTCCACTAAAAATATACCACAGGTATAAAAATTTCCATACGAGATTTTAAGTGGCGACTCGTGAGATTATAAAATGGGAGTACGTAGGGTGAAAAGGACTTTCGGCGGTCGCTGAAAAAGTCCCGCGCCGCAGGCGACGGCGGAGACTAACCCGCCGAAGGCGGAGCATTTAGAGGGTACCATGTCCAATTTTTACCCAAAAGTCGTTAGAATCGTTTAAAAAACAATAATTCGGCACTCTCTTGAATGGCAAAATAATAGATCAAACCCCATATTTTTTGCTTGTAAACTAACAAATATATAACAATAAACAATGAGAGACGTCATGGATTTACGCCGCGCCGTAATTAATTCTGACCACCAATTTCATTGACTCTCAGTGTATCTTTCTCTTCGCCTTCAAGCGTAGCATAGTTTTGTTTCTCTCTACGGCTGATTCAACACATTATATTATTATAGGTTTTATTTTATTTTGATTTTTATTATAAATCTTCTAGTTAGGTGTCATGTGCAATCTGCCATATTGTTATCTGTTTTTATTAAAGAATTAATAAGCTTATGTGTTGTGTTACATATTAAAATACCTACTAAATTGTAAAAAAATTTAGAATTTTTTTGGGGTTTTATTATATCTACATACATCTGTTTCAGCTGAATATCTGGGTAAGTTGTAAGTTTATGTTTAAAATTTTAATTACAGACTTTATGTTGCAAGAATCAAATAGCAAAATGATATCAAAATAGGGATGTTATTAAACCTCGCCAAGGCAATATGCTTGTTGATGCAGTAAACAGGGTATCTGGAAATTAGAGGTCAATGCTCTAAAACTGAGACCGAGGGAAATTTCACTCAAATATACTATGTTCCAAGTTTATTTTTATCCTGAGAAAGCCATGACTTATACTGGTTTATATTGTTGTATTGTAGCATTTTCAAATTTTGGCATGCACAAATGCTACAGCATTGCTTAGTTTATATTTATTTTTGTTTGCAAACACAATTTAGTTTGAATTATTCCAATATATGTACAGTGTATGAAGTACGTTACCTTGTTTGGGTTAGTTATTGAATACACTTTCTATATTTATATGTATGTCTCAGTAAGATGTACTAGATACTTATGATATGAAAATAACAACAGGTCTAATTTTTGTCCCTTGCAGAGTAGTAGAGTAGGTGTTCGGAGAAACATCCTTCAACGGTTCTGGTTATGCAATTCAGTTTGCTAGCTATCGTCTTCAAAGATTTTAATACTTGAGCTCTCTTTTAATTACTCAGGAAAATGCTCACAAAGTTTTTTGATCTAAAAGTTAATAAAAACTTAACAATTTGTTCGACACAAATGTAACCTTGAGTTTGTTTATTATTTCAAACCAATTGCTTGCAATACCTACCTCAAACAATTTGAAGATCATAAGAGTCATCTAATGGATATTATAATTAATTTATCTAATTGTGTTTCATTGTATTATTTATTTTTGTTTTCTTCATCTTTCGAAGACACTTCATGTTTTCATATTTTAAGTGTCATTCACCTATGAGTTTGACAGTTAGACAGGCATATCATATGATTTTGACATTTAGACAGGTTTAATCGAATCGACGTTCCTAAGTAACGGTTCCTGTTGAGGCGTATTTACTTGCTGCTTGGCGAATATGGTTTAGAGCAGAAGTTCGATTAATCGAGCTATGACGTTAGGTGTTCCATCATGCGCTTGGGTTCGTTGTTTCAACTAAGTTAAGTTGGCAACTATGTTTCGGAGGACGGTACTGACATTCGTTCCGTGAGAGATCAGAGTTTTCCTTTTTTTAGGCCGTGCCGTCTTGGCGACGAGTCGAGACTGTCGAGAAGTCCGCATCCTTTGTGGAGTCCTCATGGACTGGTTTAAATAATTAGGGTCATTATTTTAAGACATTTTTGTTACGTTTATGTATTTCGACCCTAATCAGTACCATGGAGGCTGCCCGTAGGAGTTTTTATTGAGTTATTAGAATCCAACCCCCACGAGATAAGTCACCAGATTTTCATACTGTCTTCAGTGGAATTAATTGTATTTCCCAATCTTTCTAGACGAATCCTGTTGCTTTCACATTGCCGATCCTTGGAATTGACAAATATCGATTTTGAAGGATGGACACTATTTGTTTTGTTCCACTGACTATTACCAGGCATAGAACCCTATAGATTGTTCTATAGGTAAGTTGACAAGTTAGTTAGGTTATGAGTAATCTTTTCAATGTTAGATATTGTCACGAGTATCTTTGGGGGTAGCTCGTTTATTTAAAAGAATAACTTCTCAGAGAAGAGCCTCGTCGCGATCAGTACAATGACGGGGTCTCAATGCTTCCTTTAATCTACCACTGGATGTTCTACTCGTGAGGACACGCCTTGTTTAGCGTGCCGGGGGGTAACTGAGGTAGACCGGGATCGCGTTACGTGGGGTAAGAAGAGATGATAAAGTAAGCACGTTTAGTTTATAACAATAACAATGTATTAACGATAAAACTTTAACAACAATTATTGGTCAGAGAAAATGAGATTCTATTATACCCGATTACTACGGTGCGCATGTTTTCTCGATTTGAGGTACTGTTCATAGATCTTTGTTTACTGTCTTATAATTTATAGTTTTTCTCAGGAGCTAGGTTTTATTTAAGAGCACTAAGAGCTTTCACTAAACTTTTTAACTGACTATTTAGACACTTGTCTTTCTCAACACTCTGACAAACTTCTTGTCAAGACTTTACTATGGAGGTTGTGCAACCCCTGGTCCTGCAGTCGTCAAGTAACTAACCGGTACCAGGTTGGGTAGGAAAGGAATTGAACCTAAAGCAGTCGTATGACTAACTCTAGGAGCGGATAGAACCCAGAAGGCAGTCGTCAAGTGACTAACCTTGGGAGCTGGAGGTGAGATCAATGTCTGCCGAACTGAGGATTCGGTAGCGTATTTATATAAAACAAAGTGATGATCATTGCATGCATAAGGTTTAAAGTCGCTCCCGTTGATTGCTCGCGTTGTTTATAGTTTGCCTTTAATGTTTACATAACAATCTTCAAGTTCAAGTTCAAACTTGCGACAGGGTGATATTTGTTTAGTAGCTTATGCATTTTAGTAGATTACACGTTCCCCCGCCCTCTAAATGTTGGTCCCCAACATTAATGCGACCGCTATAGTTCAAAAAAGAAAGACCTCAATTCGAAAAAACTTGCCGCATAATACTATGTGATATTATAATTTATAGAACATAAAAAAAATATGCATCAGTGGTCTTGTTACTTTCTGGATCCAGGCTGATCCTTAGTAACTCCCTCTAGCCTCCACTGTAGTCTATATGTCTTAGCATTGACATACCATTGAACTGTTTGAGGGTATCATAGGTAAGAGCCTGCTGGAGAGACTAGTATGGACATCCACTGGTGCTTGGTACATAAAATAAAAAAGAAACATATTTTTATAGACTGTCTTTGAAATTTTATACTTAACTCTAATTCTAGATTAACAGAGAACAAGTAGAATGTAGAATTCTCCACTTAGTATTTTGCATATTTGAAATAACTATACTTTACCGTTGACTGTCAAATAGGCGCCTATTCGACAATCAACGCTTGTTTGCATAATTGCTATAGTTACAGCTAACAGGGAATGCGTCCATCCCCCGCTAGTTGAACTTTGCTTTCTAATTATAAACAATTTTAATTCTAGATTTACTAGGGAGATAGTTTATAGCACTTATTTCTATAATTATTTACATTACTTAATTCAAATAAGTCGATCCTGTTTTTAATATTACCCAACTATATTTACCATATCCATTACATGGAAAATTATCGGGCTTATTTATGTATACAGATGGGCTTGTTTTCCCATATTAAATTTAACTATATTACCCATATTGCAGATAATTTCATAACTGTAAAAAAGAAGATTAATTATATCTTATTAAATTATTTTGTACATCTAACATTATAATACTTAAATGCGTTCCTGTTTACGAGAGTAATATTTACTCGCTGCATTTTCTGTCTCTACGTATAGCAGTTTATTTGACTCAGTAATACTTGTTGACTTTTAAACAAAATTTGCTGACTTTTCATATTCTTTTAGTCGACTTATTTAAGCTCGCTGACCCTGTTTATATTTAAAATTGTTTATCTGTACACAATTTACCGATTTTAGTTCCATGAAATATCGCACAGTCAATTATTCTAATATGTAAAATAAAAGGTATCTTATACTTTACGCTACAATATTTTCTTTCTTCCGGCTTGTCCCTCACTTCTTGGTGGCTAGATAGCGTCCTCTGAACACTGCTGAGAAAGTATCCATCTTTACTTCGTGTCCCTTGTTGAGTATCGATATGTCTGCCCCATCTCTACTTGAACGAGTATTCGCCGAATAGTTCTGGTGCTTTCTTCGTTTTTTTTTCCTTTGACTGGTGCCCCTGTCAATTCGTCGACCTCGAACTTTTTGACCTCTGGGAAAAATGCTGACTTGTCCTATTCGTCAATTCGTCATTTATTTCTACGGTAGCGTTTTTTGCGTTGTGTACCGCCTAGATCAAATAAATTATCATTAAAATTTGTTACATTGATATAATGACGAATATTTGTGTTTGATTTTGCACCTTTTGGTCGGTTTTATGTTCCTGCCAGATGCAGTTTTTTCAATGTGACCATCAGGGATATGCCTATGAAGTTTGGGTTTGGGATGATGGAGCCAGGTTCTATACCTGTCTCATTTTATTTTTCCGGTTTTGGACGTAAAAGCCTGCTTTATTATGCCACATT
>MU187199.1:34980-78307 GCA_016904865.1 Pissodes strobi | reverse complement strand
TGAGGTTTGTTAAGGTTTATATGTAACCTTTAATATGTGTATTAACAGTTTTAAGAAAAGATCTATAACAAAAAAGTAACAACATCTAAAAATTGCAATTATGTCCATTTTATTTTTCACTAAATTTCATTTTTTGTTTGAAATATTTAGTTTTAAATTTATGTTAATGATATAGGTTGAGAAAAATAACTTTAAACAACCAACAGAATATTTGTTGTTTTTTAAATCAACAGCTTAAAAATAATACAGAAAGAAAATCTTAAGAAGAGATTGTGTTTGTCAAAATATGTTTACATGGCATATGGCTTCATATTTTGGATTTTTTTTTTAAACATTTTATACACAGATCGAATAATACATTTTATGTATAATGCCTATTTTCAATTGATTTTTAAATATTGATAGATGAAAATTGACATTTTGTAACTTGGACAGCCTATATAAAATCTAAACAGTTTGAGATTGAGCAAAACGGTTTGCACATTTTTATTTTAACTTTTCATAAGCTATCATTTGACACTAACTTTAAAATTAATCAGAGGTTAAAGAGTTCTGGTTAAATTTAACGCTGTGTCTAGACTCCCGGTACCGGTATCCGAATAAATCCCGGTAAAATGATGACGTATATATAATGCCGTAAAAATCTACCGGTATTTATATCAAGCTATGCTAGCCTCCCGGTACCGATGTCCGCATAAATCCCGGTATGTATTGATGACGTATTATTCTGTAGGTGTTTCTATTAATCCCCTTAGATTTTATAAACTAATTAGACATTATTTCAATATCATTTTCAAAATTTGTATAATATTCTTTATAATCAGTATAGTTTAATTTTAAATTCTATTAAAAAACTTTTGAGTACAAAAACAGGTGCTACAAAAAATAAAATGATTCATTATTTAACCAACAAAAAAAAATAACAAACAAAAATTGTGATAAAATTTAAAAATTATTGTTTTTTACAAACGGCACAAAACCAAGTTTTTGGCTTTCTTTTCACTGTAGTAAGTTCACTGTGCCTCTTAAGTAGGCATAAACTACATGTAACTTTTTCTTCTTTAGACGATATATCATAATCACATACAGAGCAAATTAGAGGACGTTGGGATTTTTTCTTATATAACGTTGTGACCAAATTCCATGCATCATCTTTAAAAAAGGTTCTGTAATATAAAAATAAAAACTTGTAATATTATATTATAGAAACCATCTTTAAGACATGGTTACCTACCTTATTAAACTAATGTCTACATATTCATCTAGAATTGAATGAGGAACTCTTTCTATGTCGGTCTTAACAAAAGTTTTCTCAATAAGCACAGTACTGTCAATTGTTTCTGAAAGATCCTTTTCTACCACCCAGCTTATAATTCTCTTCTGTTTTTCTTGAAAATGTAATCGATTAAAATGGACTATATGATTGTTTTTCTTTGGTATTCCAATGGCAGTTAAATCCGCGCACTTTGGTCGGCCTCGTCGTTTAATGACTTTGGGAAGCTTGATATTTTGTAAAATATATAATCTTCTAATTTTCTAAAAATGAATTGTTAACGAATTTTTTATAATAAATAAAAGATAACGTGGAATTTACCTTTAGGTGTATCTGTCAAAACATCAGTTTGAACATCAAACTCTTCAGAAACTGAATTACCTTCTGTATACGCCATACTATTTAATTCATTAGTGGTTTCACCTGAAAAAGGGGTATAGTAAAATATGTTCTGGACAAAAAAAATATTATAAGCTCACCGTAATTTTGATGTAAGTCATTCTGTTCCAAATCGTAGTTTTCCTCTATAGTATTAATCAAGGTATTAATATTAGTTTCGCCAGAATATATTATTTCCATATTGTTAATATTAAACGTGTCTTCACTTGATTTTGCATCTGAGGCTAAAATTCAACATTATTATAATAATATAAAAATAAATATATGAAAAAAGGCCAATAATAAGGTCTTACTCAGAAAAATTTCCTTTACTTACTAGGTAAAATGATGTCCTTAGTATCTTCATTTTTAATTTTTAAAACTACTTCATTTCCTTCTCTCCATAACATTTCTAGAGTTTTGAGTGTATCGAGTCTATCTTCAAATAAAGTACCACGAGAGTGTCCCATTAAATCAGCAAGTGAATCTGTGACAAATAGGGCTTTTCTTCTTTTCTGACTATATGTTCGAGGCTTATTATTTGGTAGAGTATGAATATTAATATCTTGCTCCATTTTTTCCGAATTGTCATTGTTACTATCAAATTTTAAAATGTCTTGAGTTATAAAAAGACGTTGCGTTGTTTTGTAGTTTTCTAATGTCCACCGCTTATTTACGATTTCTTTAGCAAACAGAGAAAGACCCAATCGTTTTCTTAGAGCAAAAATATGTCTACATGGTAATAACATTCCGGTGGAAAAATTGCATGTGCAAAAATCTATCCCACAACTAATATCTCCTTCAGACGTTTTTAAAGTGTATTTATTCCTAGAGTCGGTAACAGTATACACTGAACGGTTAATTTTGTTGCTAAGTTGTAATTGCTTAAGAACAATTTTTGCTGATTCTTGAGTTACGATGCGATACTTATACTTTTTTTCATCATAAGATATATCAAAATTTGTAACCAAGCGTTTTTGCATTTGGTATATAGCCTTATAATCTCGTTCTCCTTCCAACGAATTTATGATTGTAAAGAAACTGTGTAAAAATTCGTTTCTAATAAGTTTAGAATTTATTGATTCAATGCGATTATTGGTTGTGTTTAGGAAATTACAGTTAAAATAATTTTTTGTCATCGATAATTCATCTTTAATTCTGTACCAGTTCGCATTAAAATAGTCTAAAACAACTTTGGGAACATTTCCGCGCATAGTTTTGTACAAGTTTTCAAATTCCTCCATAGTTTTGGCATAAACGATCTTTTGAATAATTTCAAGACTTAGGATTCTTTGCGTAGAAGATATTCCCATTTTTTCGCAGGATATTTGCCTTTGAAATGTGCGCATGGAGTGAAAAATACAAATAATAACATTAGCTTCAGGAAAACACTCTAACAATTTTTCGTTCTAGTAAGTCTTTATCAGTCATCACACACTTTATTTCGGCCCATTTAGGATTTTTAAGTTTAAACTCATTTAAAAACCATTCAAAACTTTCTTTGTCTTCTTGCGTTAGTAAACAAAATGCGACTACTTCGATTTGGCAATTTCCATCTTCACATATAATTAAAAACAAGGGAATACCTATATTAATTAACTTATAAGTTCCGGCAAGACTTAAAAACTATGGAAAAGCATCGAAAGTCGTCTTCATTTTTTTTGGTTTGCATAAACATACCTTTAAAGTTGTTAGTTTCGTCTTTTAAAATACTAACTTCACAGTTATATGATTTTCTTAAAATGTTTACGCACTCCTCTAAATCTATGGGTGCTTTGTTGGCGGAACTTTGCTTTATGTTAGACAAATCTTTTAAAGTTAGCTTCAAACCGGTATCTTTCTCCAATTTTTTCTTAACTTTTTTTTTATTTGCAACTAATAATAATAATTCTTTTGCCTTTTCCCTGCTATGATGGGGTAACTTGCGTTGCTGCGGCAAAAAATCAAATAATACCTTGCTGGTTTCGTGATTGTGTTCTTTTTGAATTGCTTTGACTTCAAGACATTTGCCATTTTGGGAAACTCGGAAAGCAATGCATGCAGGACAAGGATTTTCCTTTTTAAAAGTTCTTACCTCTTTTATATTACATCCCGCCTTTCGAAATTTTTGGCCTCCAAATATGCAGCAGTATTTTAGCACATAATAATTTTAATTCTGGTCTAATAGTTTTTTTAATTCTTGGCGAAGTAATAAGCCTCGCGTCTCGTTTCCAATACTTTGAAAATGTTTTACTTTCATATTCCTTTAAAGCTCTGTTTACATCCTCAAAACTTTTAAAGGTCTCGCCCACAAAAAACACCATCGTTACACACTTTCACACCACTTAATAATATGCAACAAATCAACCAATACTTTATACTTTGATAATATTTTATCTAAACACTGTAAATTGTAAATGAAACGTAACGAATAATTATTTATAGGTTATGTTTATGTCAAAACAAAATCTACCGGGATTATTGTAAATACCGGTAGACCATTACGTCATCATACCGCCATTATATTTTACCGGGATTTATTCGGATACCGGTACCGGGAGGCTAGACACAGCGTAAATTTAACCTCTGGTTAAATGTAGTTAGTGTCAAATAATAGCTTATAAATAGTTAAGATAGGGTGCAAACCGTTTTGTTCGATCTCAAACCGTTTAGATTTTATATCTATGCTGTCAAAGTTACAAAATGTCAATTTTCATCTATCAATATTTAAAAAACAATTGAAGATGGATATAGGCTTATATACAGGGTATTCTATTTAAAAGAGCAAAGTGTTGCCAGATTCAGCCTAGAAGCGGCAACGCAATTTAAAAAATATTTATAGTAGATGCACACTTTTTAAACTATAAAACTTTTGTATTTTTTTTTCGTTTACCATCTATCGAAGAATTCCTCACTAAATGGACACCCAGTGTATACAATTTATAAGAAAATTGGTAACCATAAATATTTGTAACCAAAATAGCTACTAAAACAAAATAGATTTTTTCCAACAATGTTCAATAAAGTTGTTTAGCAGCAAAATTTTGTTATTTAATTTCCAGATTTTGTTCACGAATGGCCTATAAATGGATGCCTTATGGACATCCATAAAATGTCCAAGATTATTCCATGAATGGTCTATAAATAGATGTCTTATGGTCATCCAATGAATGTCCAAGGGTATTCCATGAATGGTCTGTAAAATAGATGCCTTATGGACATCCATTGAATGTCCAAGAGTATTCCATGAATGGTCTATAAATAGATGCCTTATGGACATCCATAGGATGTCCAAAAGTATTCCATAACTGGTTAGTTAACGGGTAGGTCATGGACATAATTTGGACATCCAGAAATGCTCCAGAGCTGTGCCAACGGGATAGCCTGAGGCATCCTCAGAACTTAATCTGGATGTACAATGGACATTCATGCATGTCTTTTGGATATGTCTGTGTTATCTGGGATAGAACTATGCACGTCGCAGTGTACTAAGATCATTCATTCATTCAACGGGCGATTCCAGTAGAGTCAGAAGTCACATTTTTTCAAAACATTTTGAGGTTTATACTTATAATAAGAAACCCGGTATATTAACTCCGTTGTTATGCATCAATATCTGTACTTATCGCTCTCTATTTTTGACGATGTATTTCAAGTTGTTTCTTCTTGAGTTGCCAATAAAAATACTTTTGTTTATGGAATCAGGCTTCCTGAGGCAAGCCTCCATTTTCTCACCATCTATGGGACGTTTCCTTCCTCGTCAGGTGCTGATTTCTGGTACAGAAGCAGGGCAATCGACTCATCTGCGGCACATGTAATTCTATGGCGTTCCGACTCGAGCTTTCCCTAAAGACACAAGTGGTAATAATCCAATAGTTTGGCCCTATTCGTTAGTCCTTTTCCTCCGTCCTATAAAAGAAAGGTCATTCTTTCTACGACGCTTTAGGGTGATGATGCCACCGAGCACGACGCGTAACAGTTTTAACCCTCCTCTCGAAGGCAGCTGTTATTTCCTCTTTGATACCTGATGATTAATCTTAGTTATTAAGTTTCGGCCTTTGGCATCGATTGAACTGTCTCTTCACTCGCCGTACTGAACTCGCCCGCTTGCAGTTTTCCACACCCTCTGTTAATGGTATGACTTATCAATTCCAAGCTGCATCTAAATTCCTTTTGAGAAATCGTCATCAATATCTACATTTGATCCAGCTGTTCTTTTGTGACTGCCATTAGCTTTAGATCATTGATATAGAGCAGGTGATTCAGTTTAAGTGTCGTCTTATCATATTTGATATAAAATGCATATTTGGTGGCGCTCAAAATATCAGACCAAGACAAAAACACAGCGAACTTTTGATGTTGATAATGTCGATAGTTAGAGTGAATTTTGGATCGTTAATTTTCAATTTGGAACGCCAGGTCACCATGGCGTGCCTGAGAAAACTAATTATGTCTAGGTTCATTTTGCATAATATGTTCAGAACTTCCAGGAGCCAGTCATGTAGAACTGAGTCAAGGGCATTATTATTATTTCTATTATTATTAATTACAGCAATTTTTACTCTATACCTACTTGTTTTACAGATGTCATCACTTACATTGGAAAATTTCATCTGTTCTATGGCAGACAATCCGATGTTCCCTTTTATAGCAACTGGGCATGCTAGTGGTGTCCTCAAACTGATATCATTTTATAATGAATTGAAACCAGCCGTTTTGATTAAATTTAATCTGACAGATTTCGATCTAACAACTACGCAGTTTTTTGAACATGGAAATATATTTGTGACTGGAAATTATAATGATGGGGAGTTCTTTATACTCAAGGTATCGTATGTGACTCATTTAGCTGTAATAGCTAAATTGTATAACAATTAACTGGAGTAACGTTGTCATAGCTACTTGAAATACCTTTTACATATTTTCAGGGTTTACCTGGGACACAAATCGAAGTTATCATCCATCTTGTTGTGGGCAGACAGATTACAGACTACATGCTGGTGGCGTCTCAAAACATGATTAGATTTTTTGCGATACCCGTGACTCAGGATGTATTTTTCGCCGGCAATCAAATTTTAAGATATTGTATAGTGGACAATCGGGTGGTTAATATTAAAACATTCACATTCGAAAACGACCAAGTACTGTATAGAAGACTAATTGCGAAGAAAGGTCATGATAGAGATAGGACATTTTATTTAATACCATTTTGTACCAGAAACCTTCATGTTGCGGAGACCAAAAGAGGGGTTTGTATCAATTAATTTTTATTATTTTCCCTTGTAATTGCTTACATTTACTGAATTATCTATCTAATATTTAACAAATTGTCGCACCGAGTTTAAATCGAGCATTATAATCGAAAAGAAATAAATTACAATTTTAAATATCATTGTATTGAGCAGTGTTCTAAAAAGGGAGGTTTTTAGGACGAAATAAAAGGCACGCGTACAATTCGGTGTGACCAAAATAGACTTACTATATATTTTTTGACATCTAACAACAAGGACAATGATGACACATGACATGACATGTACATAGAGTACGAAACTCGTAGAAGCAACACTGTATATTTCAAACTTATTGCAACACCCCCACTGGTTTGAAATATACAAACAGTATATTACATAACACAAAAAATTAAACAAGCTTTATGAAATCTGAGCTAAGTTAAGTTATGTTTCTACTTGTACAATACTTAACAAATTCATAAATTTATAATGTTTAGTAGATCCCAAAGCTTTTGTCAAAATATCCGCTGGCATTTCATTTGATTCTAGATACTTAGCTTTTATTTTACCACTTTCGATGGTTTCCCTGACAAAATGATGTCGCACATCTATGTGCTTCGAACGCTTATGAAAAACTGGATTTGACGATAGCTTTAGTGCACTTTGGTTATCACTATACAAAATGACACTATCAAGAGAACCAACCAGCTCATACAACAAATTTCTGAGGTAAATTGCCTCTTTTGCTGCCTCTGACAAGACCATATACTCGGCTTCTGTGCTGGACAGGGCCACCGTTTTCTGCTTGGTGCTCTCCCAAGAAATTAAAGAATCTGAAAAAGTGAAACAGAAGCCAGTATAAGACCTTCTGTCTACAATATTGTTGCCCCAATCGGCATCTACATATCCTACTAAACGATTAGAACTCTTTTCAAATCTCAGACAATAATCTTTAGTTCTTTTAAGGTACTTTATAAGCCTTTTTGCATTCTGCCAATGTACATTTTCAAAACAGTTGTTGAATTGACTCAAGTAACTCACGCTATACGAGATATCAGTTCTAGTCATTACACCCAAATACATTAGACTGCCAATCAATTGCTGATATGGCACTGAAAAAGTACTTTCCTTACTTTTACTTAATTTTAAATTTTTCTCCATAGGTGTCTCCACAGTTCTACAGTCCGTCATATTAAACCTTGTTATCAATGACTCAATATACTGACTTTGATCTAAAGTAATAACTTTATTAACTCTATCGATACAGATATTCATCCCCAAAATTTGTTTAGCTTCTTCTAAGTCTTTTACCTGAAAATTTTTACTCAATTCTCCCTTTAAATATCTCGTTTCTGCTTCATCATTAGAAAAAATGAAAAAATCATGGACATACAAAGCAATTACTGTCATTAAGTCATTTCTGTTTTTTATAAAAACACAAGGTTCAAACTTGGACTTTGTATACTTAAGATTAGTCAATACTACTTCTACCTTTTTATACCATACTCTGGATGACTGTTTGAGCCCATATATTGCTCGGTTAAGCTTTAAAACTTTGTTTTCACAACCCCGACTTATAAAGCCCTCTGGTTGTCTCATATAAACAGTCTCCTCTAATTCTCCATGCAAAAAAGCTGTGGTGACATCTAAATGAGAAATATTAAGACCTATATTAACACTTAATGCTATCAAAAGACGGAGTGTGGAATGTCTCACAACAGGTGAGAATGTTTCATGAAAATCTACTCCCTCCTTCTGGGTGAAGCCCTTAGCTACTAGCCTAGCACGATAGGTCTTATTACTATCCTTATCTAGCTTAATTTTATACACCCACTTGCATTGAACTATCGCACTGTTTTCTGGCGCATCCACCATTTCCCAAGTCTCATTTTGCACTAAACACTTGTACTCATGCTGCATGGCCTCCTTCCAATGACTGCAGTCTGCTCTTGACAATGCCTCTGTCACTGTCACATGACTCTCCTCAAGAAAACAGTCTTCATCTTGACCAGCAGTACTCATATATGATACATAGTCAGTGAACTGCTTTTCTCGCCTTGGTCTTTGAGATCTTCTTACAGTTTCTGGATCAGCGACGGTTATCTCTACCTCATCTGGTTCATAGTCGCTGTCTGCAGACTCTGCATGAGATGGGCACTGTTCTTGTACGGAATGTGAAGAACCATCCAAGCTACTCTCACTTTCGTGCGAAGGTTTATCACTAAGCTGCTGTACATTTTACTTGCTCTCCCCCACTCGAACTGGCTCCTCTTCTATCACTTCATGGCTAATATCCTTCTTGTTGGTTTTCAGATTTTCATGTATAATGATATCTCTACTTGTTGTCACATCATCAGTGTCTGGGTTGTAGATTCTATAACCCTTGATATGATTTGAGAAACCAACTAAAATATGTTTGTTAGCCTTTTTGTCAAATTTTAAGCGCTTCTCCTTAGGAACTTGAACCATAACTGTACTTCCGAACACACGCAACCTTGAAACATCAGGTTTTTTACCAGTCCACAACTCGAAAGGTGTTTTTTCCTTAAGGCCACTGGCAATACATCTGTTTCGTAAATAATTGGAATGATTGATAGCCTCCGCCCAAAACCTTTTGTGCAGGCCTGCGTCAAAAAGTAGACATCTCGCTTTCTCAACCAGTGTACGGTTGTGTCTTTCTGAAAGACCATTTTGTTCAGGCGTGTATGCATTAGTCATCTGATGCACAATACCTTCTGCCTTAAAAAAACTAGCAAATTTATTACTACAGAACTCACCGCCTTGGTCACTGCGAAAAACCTGGATGCTTCTGCCTTGTTGCTTCTCTACCATGGCTTTAAATTGCTTGAAAAACTCGAAGACTTCACTTTTTGCCTTTAAAAAGTATACAAAAGACATTCTCGAAAAATCGTCAACAAGGAGTAAAAAATATTTTGAGCCACCAATTGAAGTCTGCTCCATAGGTCCACAGACATCTCCATGAATGATGCATGCATTTTTCTGCTTTTAAGTTTAACTTGTATACTCCGCCAACTAAATTAGCTGTAGCTATCAACTTGTTGCTCTTACTGTATACTGAACAACCATCTTGGTTAAATGATACACGATTTCCTCTTGAAATGAGCTCGCTCACCGACAATAAGTTTGTTGTGAGATTAGGCACACACAACACATCATGAATAGTTATATTAATGTGCTTTTCATTTACGCTACTAATAATGTCCACATCACCTGAACACTTAACTACCAGTTTTTCATGGTTAGCAACGGTAATTTCCCCTATATTTGGCTTTTTAATATTATAAAACATGACTTTCATTGGTGGACATATGTCTGCTGGCACCAGAATCGAGATAAAAATCACTCTTGGAATAGCTGCCGCTTAAAAATGATGCCCTAAAAACATATTTTTCATCATTTTTTGATTTCGTGGGACAGTTTGACATATAATGCCCTGTTTGTTTCCATCGGTAACATGTAACCTTACTTTTATCCCGCTTGTCAGTGACGTTTGGGTTGACATTCCCCTTTCACCACCACCTACAGCGCCACCTCTTAATTGATTCCTAATATTACCAGCACTTGCTGCAAAAGCACCAGTTTTGTTGCTGCCACTAGATCCATCAACCTGCATATCAAGCAGTTTGCTCTTGATTGAATCCGTCGTGATGGCGATCCCCGAATGCTCGATTGCCATCAACATTTGCGATGTTTCTATCACTTGGTTAACGTACATCTCCATACTTTCACAGTTGTTCAGCCTCAATGAGATCAAATTTCGCAATAGCCCGATCTTTTTGGTGAATCCTACATCCTCATACAGATTCTTGATCTTTTCCCAGGCTTCCTTGCATGTGGTTGCATCTTTTACATGCACATACAAGAGGGGCCCAATGTTAACACGAATTTGGCTTTAGCTTTTGCCAGAAGAACACTGTCCGTCTCGGAGCCATCCATACAGTTAGAAAGTCCTTCGAGTACAAAGACGTTCTCAACCGCAAAGCACCACTCGTCATAATTTTCCCGCCCTACCAACTTGGGAACACTGTTGAGATAGTTCACAGCCATTTTGTTTTCTGCACACGCGAAACTGAGGACCGAATCAGTGCGTTAAAACTTTCGCTTTTCAACCCACGATCGCGTAAACTACACGAAAAAACGATTCCCGATTTAGATTTCTGGGTTCTGGGCCCATAACCTATTGAACAGTGTTCTAAAAAGGGAGGCTTTTTGAAAGACCGCTAGAAAAAATATCTGATTATGTTAGAGAGCCAATTTGTGTCGTCTCATTTATAATTATAGTCATTTATAACCGATAAAAAATCCGTTTAATACTACACGTTCAACCTTATTGCAGAATTCCTGTATAAATATAGCAGACCGTATCAAAACTGGTCACCAAATTAGAAGATTTCTCGTCAATATCACAACAAGACACGTCATCACCTGGGGTTACGATGGTTTTATTTTTGTGAGAAGTTCTGATTTCGAAGAGCTAGAACTCATGGCTCTATCTCATCATCGATACTATCAAGGAGTGAAAATGGCTATCACCAATCCATCTGCTAATATTATTGTATCTTTAGGTAAGGCAACAAGCGCGGAAATATCCATATTTATTGCGAATGGGAGTCAGAAACTATCTTTTTCCAATAATAGTACTTCAAGAAGATTTTGGATAACATTGGCCTTACTCATGTTGTATCTTACTGATACTTCTTAGGGTGATTGTATGTTTCTGAACCCCAATCACTTTAAACTATTTATTTTCTTTTCTGTAACTAAGCTTCACTAGAATTTGGTCTATTGTTTGTTGAGTCAGATAATGTTATGCCTGAGAAGATTCTCTTTATCCAATTGCTGAAACTCAATCTTTGTAATGTTTAAGAACAATATTAGCCAGAATTGCGACGGTGTTATCTGTATCCATGCTAAACCTTCTGCATTGTTTGGGTTAGCCAGAAGTAATATAGTATAGTCAAATTTGATATTTAATACGAATAAAATTAAAACACAAAATTATATATTTTTTAAAGGTACTGATGGTGTCTTAGTAGCTGTACGTTTAGATGCAAAACCTGACAATGAGGAATTAATTCAACAGCTACAGGAACAAAAAGGGTGCCCCAAAATGGCACTAATGTTCAAGAGACCAACTTTATCTTACGCTGTAGAGGAACGATTCGCTGGACAATGTTGGAAAGAAATACAGAGATTAAAAAATATCGAGGCAGAAGAGGAACAGTGCAAAATTGAAAAAAATAAAATATTGAAAGAATATTATGTAAATATCTTTGTTTATTCTATTTTTGTGGTAAACGTTGATAAGCAAATTTTCTACTTTGTTTAAATAGCGATAAGACCATCGGCAAAGTTAGTCCAGTACTACAACTTCTTAAGTTAATTATTAGGTATTAGGTATCTATCTGTCAATTATTAATTAATTTATTTCGTAGTACAACGATAATTTCGAATTTAGAGTATATATATTTTCAGGATATACAATCAAGCCTGCAGGAACTGGTTACTGAAAATATCCTGGCTCCTGAAAATAAAAAGCTTGATTTGTTGGAATTTTATTTAGATATACCAACGTATCATAAGAAACAACAACAAAACAAAGAGGAGTGCAAAACACTTGAAACGTATTTAAAATCTCTTATTATAGCTCAAGATAAAGTGTCGGACTATATAATCAAGACCTATTATGTACCTATGGGTAAGATTAAGTAATTATTTTAATTTGTTTTTTTTTATGTTCGGTACACAAACAAAGGGAAAATCCTATACCACTCAACGAGCGGTGAGTGCGCGGAGAAGACGGTGGACGTTGGATTTGAAGCGCTGTAGGTTGTAATTTTCGGGAAAGACATTACTCGGAAGTCCATTCCAGAGCGACAGCTACATCCTAGCTGTTCGCAACTGAATCGTATGTTGATGAGCAGCTTGTGTCTGACGGGTGTTTCTGTTTGGCACAACTCTGGGCGGAATCATAAGTTGCAGCTCGTTCGAACACCATCCGTAGTAGTATCGATAGTAAAATCCTTCACTTTTTGATGTTCAAGGCTATCAAGGTCTGTAGTCAAATCTGGGTCATTCACAAGCTCTCCTCTGCATGGAGTCTAATATCTTGAGCTAGTGTTTGGGTGCCATGGGAACAGTATTCCAGACATGGTCTTATCTGGGCCTTATGGAGCGGTGAGAGCTGATGAGATGTATACAACTTTTTTGCTCGATAGAGTGCTCCTAACTTTTGTGCTGCTGCCTTGACGATTTTGATGACGTGATTACGCTGACATGTTGTATTCTACGTTGATGCTCAGCAGGCTTATGGACGAGGCCAGAGTTAGTGTTTATCCTGTCATTGATAAGTCATGTCATGCGGTGTTTGTTTTTTTTTTCTTGAGAAGACAGCTGGTTGAGTATTTTTTGCCTTAAACTGAACGTTGTTTTCCTCACCCCATTCCACAATGGCGTTCATATTCTCATTGATGGCAGCAATCTGATTTTCTCGCTCGCGTTGGGAACGAGCAGCGGTCATTGGAGTCCGCGACATGAATGAGGATATATGAGTGCAGTCTTCTGCAAAGTAGTAAATAGAATTGTTTGTCCTGTCCAAGAGGAGAAATAGTGTGGGAGATAATATATACCCTTGAGAAACTCCGGCATTGATTTTAAACTCCCCGGAGAGATGTCCATCAGTACCAACTTGGATGCTTTGATTCCTTAAAAAATTGGCAAACCATAGACGCAGTGCAGGTGGTAGTACGTATGCTGCCAATTGGCTTAACAATCCGTCATGCCGCACCCTATCAAATGCTTTGGATATATCGAGAGCCACTGCACGAGATTCGCCGTAGCTCTCAATGGCTTTGGTCCACAGTAGGTCACGTAAGTCAGGAGATCGCCTGTTGATCTCTATTTGCAAAAGTCATACTGGTGATCGCTTATGATGCCTGCATTGCATTTCCATTTCCATTTTTGAATATACTTTACAGTGAACTACTAAAAAATATGTTTCTTCCTGTATATTCTCATAGCGGAAATTTCTTAGTATCATAATAAGCTAAAATATAATATTTCACATTTCATTGGGAAGCATTGAGAAACCTGGGAGACAATACAGCGCAGCGTTTAACTAGGTGAATTCATTTCAAAGTTAGCTTGGTGTATTATACAGAAATTAATCGTTGTTTTGAAAAATCCAAAAATTTTTAGAAATCTGTTATAGCAACAGAATAATTAAGTTACCGGCGACTAATAAAAATTATACCAACAGCCAAAAATTTTTAAGCAATTTTGGATGAGTAGAGGACACCGGTGTACCAAAGTAGAACAGGGTGTGTCTTAAATTTCCCGCTTCATACGCTGGGGATTCCCATGCATTCTTCGTGGGCTGCAAGAAAGCGTCAGTTCAGTTCCAGCTACCACAAGTTACATTAGAAAAATATGTAGACAAAGCGTAAGGATGATCCAAATATTGTGATTGATGAAACAGCTGGTAAAAAAGCATCAGTGTGTTTTACTAAAGATCAAGAGTTAGAACTGGTTACGTATTTAAAGGATATACAAAAGAGCCAATTTGGTTAAACACTAAAAGGACTATGTAGGCTAGCCTTCAACTAGTGGTTCGAAGCAATTTTGAGCATCCATTTAACGAAGGGGAAGACTAGGCCCAATCTTTTAATATGGACGTATTCCAAAATTAATCTCGAGAAATCTCGAGGCAACCTCTGAAGCACGTGCGATGAAGTGCAACAGAGTAGCAGTCACACAGCTTTTTCAATATCAAATTAAGTGTTGTTTGCGATAGTAATTCCGAAACAGCATTAAAAAATTATTGGTAATAGAGGACAACATTAGGTGGACGTATTGACTTATGCTGAGGATTGCCGTTTTTTTTTGACCTGCTTGAGAAATATCATGCCTTCAATATTTGTTTTACGTTGTAACGCCCTTTACTTAATTTTTGCGACCTGCTGTATATCGGTTTTCTCGGGCGCCACCCCTTTGATATTTACAGCGACAAAGGGGATCGCTGTTCGCCTATCGGGTAGCCTTTAGACAGTGGAGAAACGGTTGTCCAAGGTTCGGTTTTTAAATAATCGGAATCGGTCCCTGGTAAATGAAACACTCCGTGTAAAGAAAATAATGGTCGTGTTTATCCGACAGTAAGTATAAACCTAACTTTCTTATAGCTAAAAGTATCGGACAACCTATTCTGAGCGACCCAACCCGGTAATACGTAAGAAAACTCAAAACGGTAGTAAAAGAATCGAAATCTCTAATCGCGCGGTAGACTGTACCGGTGCGGAAGCCCCACGGTAAGTATGTTAGCAATTACGTTAAACGGTAGCGGTACGGAAGCCCTACGGTAAATATGGCAGTAAATACGGTAAACTGTAGCGGTACGGAAGCCCTACGGTAAGTGTGGCAGTAGATACGGTGAACTGTAGCGGTACGGAAGCCCTACGGTAAGTGTGGCAGTAGATACGGTAAACTGTAGCGGTACGGAAGCCCTACGGTACGTGTGGCAGTAGATACGGTACGGAAGCCCTACGATAACTATGGTATATGGTTCTCAATAGCTCCAGCTCTGTGACACGGTCGGTTTTTAGCAGAACGGTTCCCTAACTCGGATGCGCTTCGGACGTGAATCCTGGATGGACTTAGTTTGGAAGGATGCTTAGCCGGGATTACTCCACTTGCCAAGCCAGGATGGCCGGGATTACTTCGCTTGGCAATAGGGGAGCCGGGATTACTACGGGAGGATGGCCGGGATTACTCCGCTTGCCAACCGGGATTGCCAAGCAGGGTTGGCCGGGATTACTCCACTTGCCGATGTAGGATGGCCGGGATTACTCCACTTGTCAAGGCAGGATGGCCGGGATTACTCCGCTTGCCAATAGGGGAGCCGGGAATACTACGGTAGGAAGGCCGGGACTACTCCGCTTGCCAAGGCAGGAAGGCCGGGACTACTCCGCTTGCCAAGGCAGGAAGGCCGGGATTACTCCGCTTGCCAAGGCAGGATGGCCGGGATTACTCCACTTGCCAATAGGGAAAGGATCACGGACTAGGAATACGGTACAACGGATATTTACCTGCTCGGTCGGTCGGTCCTTCTCGAGTGTGTCTAGAGCTGGGCTTGGTCGGCGGTGTCTCCTACTTGTGGGGTATGCTGCTTGCTCGGTGCCAGGCTGCGGACTAGACTAGACTGCCTCTCGAGCTCGACTGCCGACTGACTGCCTGTTCTACTGCGGTAGCGGTACCGCGGTACATCTGGTTTTATATGATGAGGCCTGCGCGGTCCTCAGAACTTGCGAAGTGGGGCTCGCCGCCGCCGGTACGGTGCGTACTACCGATACTAGGAAAACCTGGGATAAATTGCGGAAAGTGTTTTCCTGTATTTTCGCGCGGTTATCAGTAAGATAGTAATGTAGATATTATTTTTACGATAGTTTACCAAAACGAATGGTGTTTCTATGACACCAAATACCAAAGATACGTTTTAACAACAATTAATTAGGCGTACGCTCTGTAATATAAGAAAAATTAAGTAACATCGTTACAACCTCGACAAAACAAACGACAAGAATTCGAATTAAGCTTGTCACCTGGTAGTCACCCCAGCTAACAGGTCTAGTCTTCGAATTAATTTAAAATGTTCACTGAGTTTTCTAATGCTAAAAATGAACTCCTGTCCTCTTACTTTTTGATGGGTATGTAGCTCACACGAAAACCCCTAACGTTATCGATCTAGCTCGTGAAAAAGGTGTTAATTTATTGTGCTTACCACCGCACCGTTCGCATAGGCTCCAGCCTTTAGATGTCGCATTTATGAGACCATTAAGTTGTATTACAAAGATGAAGTGCGAAAATTGTTGCGCTATCAGAGTCTATAGATATTCTAAAGCGCTATTATCCAGGTAGATTAATTGCATTATTTTTAATATAAAATTTTTTGGACAAGCCTTTGTTAATGCTGCGGACATGAAAAGGTTTCGAGAAAGCGGATATTTGGCTAACAAGTGAGGATAGCTGGACTGATGATGACTTTTTCCTAGTCGAGGTAACTAGTATTCCCGTCACTGAAACACAAGCCAATCCTACTTCAGTCGATGATCCTCCAGGAAATAATTCATTTAATAATCCCTCAACCCCACCTTCCAAAGTCACGGTGGCAAATAGAAACGAAACACAAAATAACGCTGTACCTGGATGTTCCTGGATGTCTGACAGTCATAATGCACCATTAAAAAAAGTAACACCTCCAGTTTTCCAGCCCTTTGTCCGGAGGTTATTATGCCACAACTAAAATTGACAACCGTCATTAAACATGTGCAGCGAAAGAGGGGCAAAACCGTAATTCTTACAGAGCCTCCGTACAAAGCAGAACTGGCTGTAGCAATAGAAAGGACAAGAAAAGCTTAAGGGGTACACAAAAATAAAGTTAAAAAATATGTCATGTCAGAAACAAAAGAGAACAACAAAGAAAGTTTCTAAATCAAAAAAGCAAAAATGTCAAGCTTTAGAAAGCTTTGAAGAGTCTGTAGAGGAAGAAGATGCAATATGTTTAAACTGTAATGACCAACACTTAACTTCAATTGAAGGCTGTCGGGTTTCATGCATTCAGTGCAAAAAGTAATCTCATAATTCTTGCTCAGGTATCCATGTGTATTGACAGTGTGGACCACGAATCAGTACTTGTCTGTGTATTCACAGACCCGATATCCGTGAGTACCCCATCCTGTCCCGTTGGCGGTGCAGAATGGAGTAAAATAAATTTTTTTCAGTAAAAATAAAAATATTTATTTGTATTAGGTAGTTTTTGAATTTGTATCGGTCATTTACATCTCAAAGCATAAATTTGAACGTTACGATCCCCATTCCGCCCCCCTGTTCCCTACGTATAATAAAATTTGTAATAACTCGATTTTGCCCGAACTAGGGTTTGAAAGTTTGGAGCTGTCCAAAATGTTCTGCACACTTTAATTCTAGTTAGAAATTAATTGGACTCATACTTTGGACTCATACTTTGGAACGCCTATTCAATATTACCCCAGATTATTTTCTTTTGAGCTATTTAGAGCATAGAGTATATGAAAATATTTTTCATGCAAACATTGATGTATTAAAACAAAAAATTGTGAAAGCTGTTACCAATACGTAATATTGAAAGTGTCATGGCGTCTGTGTAGCAAGCATATAGGAAAATATTAGAAACATGTGTATTAGTGGTGGTTGGTATAAACAATACATTATTAAACCGTTCATGACCACAAAGGAGGGGATGATAATTAACTTTTTAATGGACCACTTTCATTAGCGAACTGTATTAAAATAGTTTGGTGGGATTTCATTCATAGGGTGTGAATTGGAACATGTATTAAGGTACTTTAATAATGCAGGATTTATTTTGTATTAAATATTATCAATAAATAAAATATTTTCTAACTACTTTCATGCATAAACTAAATATTTAAAATCATAATAATCAAATTAACCATTAATAAATATCTAACAAAATTTCTTGATTATATTTAATTAGCACGACCTCCATTCTTTACTGAATTTAATTAAACTTTCTTTTATTTCAACTATCTGCTTCTCCGTTCACATTCAATACCTTGTTGCTTTACTTCTTCTGCAATCCTCTCAAATTATCTTCACCAGGGAAATAAGACTTCGAAAATTTGATTCTAGTTTGAGTACAGGAATAGATTTTTCAAACTACCATTTTACCTTCTTCAACCGGCACCAACAGTATAGACGGTACAGCGTTTACGTCTTGAGATAGTGCGTTTAAAACGCCCAAAAGAGTCCCTAATCCAAAGTTGGAAAAGGGGAACACAGAGTACACGAGATATTTTCTAAATATCTGTGCAAGAAAATGAGAAAATGGCCTAATATCTTGACGTCAACAGAGCGACGAGGTAGATGTTTTACGGCTGAATGCTTGTACTCATAGAAAAGTGATTTATACATATGTTACAGTGAAAGCTGGAAATCAGTGAATGTTAACAATCACTGGTGAAAACTAGCTTTCCCTGGTTTGGGCAATCTTGTTCAGTGAAAGTTCGATAATGGCCTTGGAAATCGACTTTTACTAGTTATTGCTAACAATCACTGAGATCGATCAGGGAATGTAATCTAAAGAATGAAATGCAATACGCTTGTTGCCACCGCTGTATTCGCCAGTGGCTGATCGCTTTGATTTAAAGCTGGTTATTATATTATACTCGTAAATTAGGATACGGTTACGGGTAAATAAATGAAAATTGGCATCGTTGCGCTCGACTCAGTTGCCCGCCAAAACTATCGGCTTTTTTGAGGTTAGGTTTCTGTGATGTTTATTAATGTGTTGTTCTTTTGCTAATACGTGTGTGTTTTTTGGGTGTCGTTTCTATTTAAATGTAGGCAATATTTAATAAAAAAATTCTTGAAGCTAGACTTCAACAAAAATGTAACAGTTTTAGTTTATCAGTACAGAAATACTTTGAAACCATACAAAATGTTAAAAGTGTGAAACAAAAGATAGTTAAAGAACCGAACGACTATAAGTTTCTTAAACGCTTTGATGTACTTGAGGTAGCCGGTGTGGAAAAACTAATAGTGCCCCTTAAGGAAAATTCGGATGTTATTTATTTCGTGCATGATGAAGAAATATTTGGAATTTTAAGCTCAGTCCACGCATCTATTGGTCATGGTGGTCGAGATAGAATGGTAAAGGAAATAAAAAGGAAATATAAAAATATAACATATAAAGATATAGTTACATTTTTGTCAGTATGCGAGCCATGCCTACAAAAACTAAAGCGTGAAAAGAAAGGTGTTGTAGTAAAGCCCTTACTATTTAAAGATTTAAATTATAGATGTCAGGTTGACTTAATTGATTATCAATCTCATCCCGATGGTGATTACAAATTTGTCATGGTCTATCAAGATCACTTGACAAAATTAGTAGTTCTAAAAGCTTTACAATCAAAAAGGGCAGATGGAGTTGCTGATGAGCTAATAAACATTTTTACCTTATTAGGAGCGCCGACAGTTTTACAGTCAGATAATGGAAGGGAATTCGTTAATCGAATAATAGAAAACTTAAAACAATTATGGCCAGGATTACGATTAGTACATGGTAAGCCAAGGCATAGCCAGAGCCAAGGCAGCGTTGAACGGGCTAATCAAGATGTAGAGAATATGCTTACAACGTGGATGCAAGAAAACAAGACCTCGCACTGGGCTGAAGGACTACGGTTTGTCCAATTCATGAAAAATAAAGCACACCATTCTGGTATTAAAAGATCACCGTACGAAGCACTCTTTGGAACTCCGGTGAGGCTAGGTTTAGAAACGTCATCTATTCCCCAAGAAGCTTTAGAAAATGTACAAGAAGAAAATGAATTAGAAAATATTATAAATTCCATAACTCCTACCGAAGGACAGTATAATGAGCTCGATAACGAACAACTAGAAGATGCAATAGGTGTCGAAGGTACATCAAACAAGTGTTTGTGCAGAAAAAACAATTCACTTTGTACATCAAAATGTCACTTTGCTTTGCCTTGTACTAATAAATAAATTATATTTTGCCAATGCATGAAGTTATGTCTAATTATATTTTTATTATTAAATTGATTCGTGAAATTTTGATAAATTCCTAGCAAACTACTTTTATGCATTAATAACATCATTTTTTGTATTTAACGACATGCTAATTTGCTTTAATATATATTTAACTTAATAATAATGCACCCAATCCTCAATTGAAGCAGTCAGCATTAGCATCATAAAATAACTTTCACCGATGGCAGTTAGTGAATGTTACTTTAACTAGTGAATGCTAACATTCACTAGTAAAAGTAAGAAACTGTCTGAAATATTCGACTTTCACTGACCTGATACGGGATTGTTAGCTATCACTAGGGATTGTTAGCATTCTCTGGATTACCAGCTTTCACTGTAACATATACACGAAATAGAAGACTCACTTCTATTGTATCTGCCAGTGGCTTTTGCGACTGTGCTGCCATAGCGGTGTAGTCATTGAACTAATCAATGGCGGGGCATTCAAATGATGACTGGTTTGAAATTTTAAGGGTTTTGAAATAGAGCAGTGCTCCGAAACTTTCTGAATTTGCTATTTTGAGTAACTATCGTTCCAAAATTTCATTTTTGGAAAAAAATGTGTGTAAAATGTGTCAAAAATTAAGTTTTGGAATGAGAGTTATTGAAAAAAAAACAATTTCAGCAAGTTTGGGAACACTGCGCAAATGTTTACTATTTAGCAAATATTTGATAACCAGGCATATTGGTGATAAATAAAACAATATCAATGTAGGTAAATAATATGCATATTTATTAATTATTTATTTTTTACTGATTTATTAATGATGTTGATAAAATCTGTTTTTCCTTAATGCTTAACTCACAAAATGAAATATTCTGCTATGATATACTTAACTATGGCTAGTTGCACCAATATATTTCATAAAAATTCTAACTGGACTTTTGCACATATACATTTTTCCTGATAGCATGGCGGAATTTGTATGTAATTATTGGTTTGAGATGCGGATGACTTTCCACCAAAGGTGAATTTTCATCTGCTATACCTTTTTCATAACATTGCCAACCTTTAACTTAGAATTTTGGCGCATGTCAAAGATTAATAAAAAACAGACTTCAATAACTACAGGACGATTCGGAAGGAATCGACCAAACTATAGAAGTAGGTACACATATGATGTTTTCAGCTCAGGTATAATGTGACGAAAGTTGTTTATTTTCCAATGGTCATAGAAAAAGTACTTCTTATACACTTGTTCTTGAGGTAGCTGTTCTAATTTCTCATTCCCTATTCGAGAAATCCAGATCGTAAATATCTGTAACAGGTAAATATTATTTAAAATGGTAAAATGCCATTATTGAAGATAGTTTATACCTCCAAGGTTTAAACAGTAGGCAGTACAGTGGTTTGAGAAGTGAGTCAAGGATTTCAAAAAGTAAGTAGGTAATAAAATAACATTGATAACACAGGAATATAATACTGAAATACTGAAATACTGATTTTATTCATGCTCACAAAATATAATTTTTTACACACGTCAAAGTCATAATAATTAATAACACAATTAATAAAAAAAAACAAACTATAAACCTAACATACTTAAGCCTAACATATGATTAAAACCCAAGTGGTGCAGAAAAGTTTGTCAAATATACCTATAACACTAAAGTAAAATTAATTATACAAAATCAAGTAAAGCATTTAAATGGTTAAAATTTAAAAATTCATTAAGATTGTAGAAGGCTTTAGCCAGCAAATATCTTTTACACAGTTGTAAAATTGTTTTCCATTCATTCTTCTAACCCGCTGTGGCAACTTATTAAAAAATTTAGGTCCAAAATAATTGGTACTTATACAAGATTTATTGAGCCTTACATAGTTAACCCTTATGTCTTCATTTAGCCTAGTATTGTGGTCATGATAGTCACTTTGTATGCCATATTGGTTAATATTTTTTTTTTATTGATGAGACACCTCAGTATATGCAATAAAGGTAATGTTAAAATATTGAGCTCCACAAAAGACCCCCTCACATCAGCCCTGTAATCCAGACCTTGGATCACACGAACCACCCTCCTCTGAAGCGTAAAAATTCTCCCAGCTTGAGGAGTGTGTCCCCAAGCCAATATTGCATAATCGCAATGACTTTGAAAGAGTGCATGATAGGCTGTTAGTAGTATATATTTGTCAACAAGTGGTTTGATATTTCTCAGAAGAAAAGTTGAAGAATTTAATTTTTTGGCAATTTCATTAACATGTGTTTATTAGATGCGTTAATGGTATGATTAAAGTATCTTTCAACTTTTTAAGTAAAACTGTACTAAAACCCAATATATATTTGCTATTTTTAGACTTTAGATTGTTTATGGCATCTCTCACCTCTATAAAACCAACATTTCTGAAGGAAAAACCTCCAACAGGAAGACTCACATCCAGACGCTGCATGAAGTACAAAGAGTCGACCGTACTTTGAGGTATATTTAGTAAAATGTTTTCTGCAATATTGGAAAAAAATGTATTAAATTCATCTGCCGTAATAACCGTTGGAGATTTTTGCTTCTTCTCAATATTTCTATATTGGTTTGTTACCTGCCATGCTGCCTTAGCTTTAATAAAATTAGAAATTGCAAATTTTTTTGACTTGTTTATTGCCTTTCTGTATTCTTGCCTGAAGGTATTTCTTAAGGTACCTATTTCATAAATCTTTGAAATGTTGTAAATGTCATTTGAAAAATTCAAGGTTTCCCTCATATTTGCTAGGGTAGAGTTAAACCATTTAACAGAATTATTAGAGTTACTAGAGTGAAATTTAATTTTTTTTATAGGAAAGCAAATATCATAAAAGTATGACAGATTGTCTATAAAAAATTTACCTTTGTCTTCAGCATTAATACCTGAACTTAGTAAGGACCAATCAAAGTCATTAAGATGTTGGTATAAGGTGTTTATGCCTGTCCGGGTAATGGGCCGACCCGGTGGGGCCGAAGGCGGACTTGGACCATCATGACCACCACCATCCAAAAAGTCGACAGTGATTTCCACAGCTTTGTGGTCAAAATATACAGCCTGAAGCACAGCAGTATTATAGTCTAAAAAATTGCTGAAATTTATAAAAATGTTATCCCAGCAAGCATTGTTTCGTGTGTTATCAAAAATTTGCTGGCTAAAACCATAACTACCTAAAATATCAGTAAAATCTTGATTTCTGCTACTATTCACCCTAAAATCAATATTAAAATCTCCTAATATTATGACATAAGTACATACTTCTACATTTTAAAATTTCAAGTGTTTGAGTAAAATTATTTAAAAAAGTATTAAAGTTACCACTTGGGGGACGATACACACTTACAACTATAAGCCTTATAGCCTTGAGCTCAACAGCAGCAACTTCATAAGTCATTTCACAGGTTGTTCCTACCCGATCAGCACGTTCCACAGCCTCCAGTGAGTCTCGCACCAAGACAGCCACATCACCATGATTCCTTGCCTGCCTTGAGTAGTGCGATATAACTTTGTAGCCACCAATTTGTAACAATGGAATCTCCTCCCTTTTTAGAAAGTGTTTAGGGAAACAAAGTATATCCGTGCGAAAGTTGGTATCATGTAGAAGGACTTCCACTTCTCTTACTTTGCTTCTCAGAGAACATATATTTTGGTGCAGAATGCTCAATTTAACTTTACCAGTGGATTTTCCCTTTGCATTGGGGGGGCGTCGTCTCATATGAAGAAAATGGTTAACAAGAATGCCCCTTCCCCATAACTCGGGACACATTGCAGCTTCTCTGTGTTCCATAGGAAGTTCCAACTTAAGAGAACTTCTGTAACGATCTTTGGTGGTTTTCATTTTGGACACATTGCATTTTGTTTGGAGACTCTATTTAACGTACTTTTGTACTTCTTCACTGGTAACATTCTTATCAAAACCTGATAAGAACAGGAAACATACTTTCTTGGCTGTTTCTAGCTGGAAGTTGTCTTTGAGCCCTGGATAGGCTGAGGCCGGTCTTGTTTGGGAATCTGCTTCTCTCATTTTTTCTCTTGACTACGGTCGAATAATCGTCATTTTGGTGCGGAATTTTTGCTGTATCAGCAAAATATCCTTGTTTTCGGGCTTCCGAGGCTTAAGCTTGAGTTTTTTCCACATTTTTTTCTAGGGGCGTCGGCGGGATTTGTAATGACGTTGACGACGTTGACGTTGACAGTGGCGGTTTTGACTTTTTAGTTGACAGCTGCTTCACACTGTTGCCAGATGTCGATGCTTTTATTTTCTCCTTGGACGGTTCCGTTACGGGCGTATTCGGCGTAACGGATTGTTCTGACGTCACAATTGCACTATTTCGGTATGAATCCGTCTGCGAAATCGGGTCCTCCTGCTGATTCGATGGTCGCATGTCGGGATTTGTTGCTGTCGGTATTCTAGACGCGCCCTGCGACTGGGACTGGAGCGAGACTTTAGACACTGTTTTTGTTATGATTGACTCCATGTTTTTTATGATGGCCCCCTCCATGGAATCCATTTTCTTTACGATTTGAGTATTAAAATCATGAAAAATCTTACTCTGATCTTCCAGTTTTGCTACCTTTTCCATTAAAATTTTGATTTCCTGCTCCTTTCTAGCCAGTAGTTCATTGAATGACTGCTTTGTGACGTCATCTTCACGGGCACTGCATGGCGGGCATAGAACGATGTTTTTACTTCCACTAAGGACCTTTAGGCCCGTTTGCCTCAATGAACACGATTGGTGATTCGCTATCTCACACTTTCCGCACTTTATCCACATTATTTTTGCAGTATTTGCACTTTTTAATCTCCGGATCCGACGGCACGTCCGCAGACGACGCCATCTTGAAAAGTATTGTGAATGTGAAATATTGACCTTTTACAATACCTACTGGTAAAATCACGGTTCTTTTTTAGATGATGTGTCAGATTAGTTTTAAATTTTGATGTTACCTAAATATGCAATTGACCTATAGAAGTGTGGTACATTACATTCTGCTTTGCGGAAACTCATACTTTTGTGTCAAAAAAATGAAATAGAGTTTCACGTGTGCAACAGACTAAAATTTCTGACAGTATCAATTCAGTTTCTTTTTCTCTTTTTGAGCACGCCTGGGGTTAGCATTATTTGGTTGCGCCCCAAGAGCGAGCGAAGCGAGCGGAGGGCCATGCGCGAAGTGAAATATTAGTAGAATGATAAAAAATTAATCAATGGGATAGTGGAGCTCTTTTCCTTAACCTTGTTATGCCACTGAAATATTTATAGAGGTAACACATATTTTTGAAAAAATTCGTCTTTGCAAATTCAATATTTCAAAATCACTAATCTGTAATCTCGCTTTGACCAAATCTAATGTTTATTTATTAAAGATTAGGCACCTACCTACTTTGAAAAACAATATTTAAAATTCGATTAACATGGTATCAAAGCATAAAAATGGAATTTTAATATAAGAAATGAGTCCCAACAGCAAATGTTTTAACTCTTATTAGGGCTTTAAGTGTTTACTCATGCAGACTAAAATGAAGTAATTTTGCTATATTTATTTTATTTATTGCACCGGCATTTAAATCAAACTGGGCTACATTTGCCTTGCCTAAACTCTATTATGTGTCTTTCTTATCCATTTAGATTTTATGGAGTAGTTAAACCAATTTTGCATGCATAAAAGGTAATTAATTATAACACAAAACTGGTCTGTGGTAGGACTGATAGGCACTTACCGATTCATCCAAATAGTGAAATCTTAACATCGTACAAGTCAGTTACAGGAACAGGCCCGTCTCCAGGGGTGAGGCGGCGAGGCAGCCGCCTCGGGCGGCCGATTTTTAGGGGCGGCCGTTTTTAATTTTTATATCTATATAAAATTTTAATGTGATTGTATGTAACACGATAAACTCTCTCGCAATGAGTATGTAAAACGCTTCATTCGTACTATAAGCAGCTCATTGCGCGTTATATGCAATAATAAATAACGCCTTAAAAATAAACCCCACTATATAACATAACGGTCTATTCGCAATTAGCATTGGCAGTTCAAATTCGCAGTGAATGAAAAATCGCATTAACAGTCGCAACTGCTAATGAAAAATCGCGACTTAGCACATCTTTAGGGACGGGCGACATCGTCCTAAAGCGATTCAGGAATGGCCGAAACGCAACCCGATTGATTGATCGATTACTGAACAGCATGTACCACATGCGAGGAGCGAGCGCATGATACATATACGTACTCATGCTATTTTTTAGACCAAAAATTCGAACTTCGCGCCCCCCTGTACTGTACCTCTCTCTAGAGTACGTACCCACATCAAAATTATTTTTCGAAAATTTTTGCTCGCTTTCTTTACAGAAACGGTTAGAGGGTGTTAAAACCACAAATTTTCCCAAAGAATCTCCTATTTTCAAAATATTTCGGTATAACAATCTCGTGCGATTTTTTAGATCAAAAATTCTAATTCCGCACCCCTAACTACCCAGATCAAAATTTATTTATATCGAAAATTATTTTTGAATTTTTTTTTTCGCTTTCATTAGAGAAACGGTTAGAGAGATCCACGTACATGTCACCCACCTACAAATAATTTTTTTAATTCACATGCAGGGTGTTAAAAACAAGGTTTTCCCAAAAAATCCTCTAGTTTCGAAATATTTCGGTACAGCAGACTTGTGCTATTTTTTTAGACCAAAAATTTGAACTCCGCGCCCCCAAATACTCTTCTCTAAAATACCCACTTCAAAATACATTTTTTTAGAAAAATATTTTTAAATTTTTTTCCCGTTTTTATTACCGAAACCCGAAACGATTAGAAGGATCCACTTACATATCACCAAAGTACAAATAAAATTTCCAAAATCATATACAGGGTGGTAAAGCAATAAATTTTTTAAAAAATACAACTTTTTTCGTAATATTTCGGTAAGTACAGAAAACTCATACGACCTTTCGAACTCAACCAAACTAGATACTAGATAGTACCCAACGAGGCCCATCTTTTTCTCATTTAGAGTTTACCTCTAACTCTTAGCCGATTTAATCAAAATCTCGATTTTTTAAGATACCAGTGAATTTTTCGGAAAAATTTTTTGAAAACAAAATATCCGTTTTTATTACGGAAGCGATTAAAGGGAATTACGGAAGCGATTAAAGGGGTCCATTTACATGTTATTAATATAAAAATAAACATTCAAAGGGTGGTAAAAAAATTTGAAAATTTTTGAAAAAAATCCCCTTTTTTCAAAAAGAAAACAATATATATATTTTTTAAGTTCGACGACTCCCATACGGGCTAAAGGCCGTCGAATTTAAATGACCGATTTCTCGAAAACTAAGAATATTGTTTTTTTTCTGGTAAAGAACCTTTTTTTTGTCGGCCTTGAGGTCCTCTACCTACATGCCGAATTTCAAGTCGTTCGGAAAAAAAACCGATAGGTTCCAGGTAGGTTCCGGTTTCGGGCGGATGTAAATTGGTAGCCAAGATAATCCCTTTACCTGCATTTCGAAAAGGGTTGCGAATAATGGCATGTAAATTCGTCGCCGGCGTTTTCTTCAGTAGCTACCTGCATCGATAGGTACGGAACAATAGGTTAATGGTTATTGGGCATATATACATCAAATCTGAAATCTATTTGTTTTTAGTTTCTTGTCAATTTGCTTTCATTCATTGCTATTTCTACCTTTGAGCGAAGTGCATTGCTATTTCTACCTTCGAGCGAAATGAATCATAGTGAAAAATGTCGGTGTCAGTTGTTGAAAGTGAACGTGGGAGAAGTTTAATTTTGTACGAAAATTTTACGTTTCACAAAGACAAGGTCTTGAAAAGTGGAGAAATATCATGGAGGTGTTGCCAAAGGAAGCTGCATTGTAAAGCAAGGCTTTACACTATTGAAACGGAGAACCTGATGTCCAGGAGGGAAGATGCGCACAATCACGGAGCATTCGAAAAGGAAGTGAGCAGAAAAGCTATTTCAAGTGCATGCAAGAGGAAGGCAAGAGCAGATATCAGTGAAAGGCTAGTCAATGTAGACTGTATTATTCAATAATGTACTTGGTATATTGACTGTTTATAGGTACTATTATATAAATGTTGCTTTTGAATAATAAACAAGTCAAAGTAAAGTGCACCATTTGTTTTTCTTTTTGGTTCCGCCATAAAAACCCGGCGACCAATTTACCTATAGGGATTAAATGAATCCTTAAATTCCGGCGACCAATTTACATGTCGGATTAGTGGAGCAAGTAATCTTGGCGACGAGTTTACCACCGCCGCCGGTTTCTATGGGACAAAATTAAGGTAGGTCGATATAAAAATACGGTTTTTTTCCGTTTGCCGCTATTCTTCTATTTCCTATACCGGAACCTACCCGTTAAAAAACGTGCTTCGCGATTTCCCCCACTTCTCGAGAAAAATTCAGGAAACGGGGGGCGTGGGGGGTACCCACTAACCAGCCAACCCCGACTCCGCCTTACGGAATTTGGTGGCGGCAATATTTTGCTCCGAGCTCCCGTTTAACCTTAAATCACGAAAAAACACGCGATTTTCATATAGCTGCCCAAAACCCCCTCTTAAAATCCAGCCCCGGCATCCCCGATTTAATTCCAGGTAGCTCCCACGTGGTACATCTACCATGAAAATATAGACCCGGCAGGTAATCTCCTTATATCGGAACCTATCGGTTCAAAAACTGCGCGCGCGCCTATTCGCCGGATAGGTCATTATTGACTCCTTAATTGGTCTGTTGTAAGGGGCGGCCAAATCCTGCTCGCCTCGGGCGGCCTAAAGCCTGGAGACGGGGCTGACAGGAAGCAACACAACAGTAAAACATACTTCACCAGGGCAAAGTTAATTCAAAAAACAAACTCAATACAATTAATGCAATAATATTTTGACATGACTGACATGATTTTTGTGACGGACGTCGAAAATAAAAACGCCAGAAAAACGGCGATGCAAGCGCACAGCGATGTAGTCATGAATTAAAACAAATAGTGGAGGGGATAAATCCTGTGAAAATTCTATTTCGTGTATATATAAATTACTTTTCTATGCTTGTACTGCACTTCTTTAACTTCCTTCTTCAAATAAATATCTTGACGTCAAACAGAGCGGCGACTCAGGCCGATGTTTTACGGGTGAATGCTTGTAAGGCACTAAATCTAATTTCTGAAGCGGGAACTGCACGGACGATCCCATTAACGCATTTGAGAGGGTAAACAAATGTTCTTTCTTTATTTGACATATTGTTATTTACACAACATTGGCGGAGACAACGATTATTAAATTTACACGTTTAAAAACGTTTTTCTTGACGGATAGTGACAACTACCTATATTTGCAGCATGTATTTTGTATAATGGAACCTACAGACAATCCAGATTCGGACTAAGAGTAATTGAATTAGGATGCTTTCAATGCACAAATTGCTGTTTACCGGGGGTGAAATAAATCTATTCGGGTTTTAATTATGGCTCAATCATATACTACGAACATACAGGGTGTCAATACAAAACTATATGGTGAAAAACGATCAGTTAATACACATGTTGGGGTGTGTCCCCAACAAGTGGAAGGATCTCTTTGTTAAATTGTAACAAGAACGTTTTTGGCAAGCATCAAAACGATCTTCATATTTCATCCCAGATTTGACTACTGTTTCTTATAACCCATGTAAGTAGTGAGCTTTTCTCATATATTACAATTGCAGGAGTTCAATGGCACAATATTGTGGGTATATTTAGTGCTGTGAAAGCGACGAATTATTGCCTGCTTCCTGAAAATGTTCCGAGATTGAACAGATGCTACTGGATTGAGGAGCAAAGGAAGGTGGAACAATATCTGGGCAATCAAGACACTTTCGAGCCATGGCGAACAATGACGAAACAGTGAGTTGTCTTAAATGAATAGGAATATTGATATATAAATTGTGTAAGAACAGTTCATTTTAATACCGTTTTCTCTCGTTTTGGTTGGTAAAATTGGATAATCAATTAATAATATTTATTCAAGATTTTTTAGGAATTATGTTTCTGGAGTGTTAATCCCAAACATGTACGACCAAAAGGCCTTCTACCTCACACAACTCACTAGAACACAACTTACAATGTTTTTGAAATTTGAGTTTGAAGGAAGCTTAGGTTTAAATTATTTTGCATTCAATATCTAGTACAAGAAATAAGGTAGCACATACAACAGGGTGTTTCCTAAGAACTGCTCGAAATCGCATTCTGTAATTTCATATGATGCTTTAAAACAAAAGGGTATCATCAAAATAATCCTAGCCAATTGAGGATGTTTATAAAACAATTTTCTCCTCCAGAGTGTTATTGAAATTTTCGACTTCTTCGGAGACAAAGTTGAAAAATACCGAAGCGCTCCCATAATGAAAATTTCAAACAAACTCTAGGGGAGGAAAAAGTACACAAAATTGACCCACAAACATGAATCTTGCAAAACAATATAGGATACATCTACAACTTAAGGCAGAGCAAAGCGAACAGGTGGCTATTATTAATTTGATTGGTTAACATGCGTTTTCGTGCCACGAATCGCTGATATTCATGGCGCTTAAGGGATTTTACTTCCCCCTTACCGATACGTCGTAGACACAGACTCGTTTACCTACATGGTCGTGGGTATTTTTCAATTACCAGTCCTGCATGTTTTTGAAATTATTTTTAGAGCATTTCATCTGTTTAAATACATAGAGACCAATGCTTCACTCGTCATGCTTTTTTTCAGTTACGAAATTGTCTAGATAATAATATTATATCTTTCCTGGCAGGGATAAGTTAAAATAAGATTTGTAGATGTGGGCAAATATTATAGAATATGGAAGCAAGTTTTATTTTGATAAGCCATGTCATTATACTATATAAAGATACGAATCTTTAGGGAGATAAAAGATCTAATGACTAAGCGCCCAGTGGCTCCAAAAGATGACTACACTGGAATAGCAGCTTTGTTAAGCCTTCGAGAAGAGACCGAACTGCTTGATACAGACAAGTACCTAGAAACCAAAATAGCGATTGCCGGCACTGTTTCACAGCTGTACATTAATATCAGTCCTGGACACTATCGACAAAGGCAGCTCAACACATTTTACCAGTGTGAGCTTCAACAAGCGGTAGCTGAGGTAATAAAAATAAATTCTAACTTATTTTTGCTTAATTACATCTCAATATATTAGATGGAGCTTTCGGTGCTATCCAACGTCCCTACGATCCAGATTTCATTAATATTATTTTACTCATATTTCTCCCTCCCTCTTGAATGTTTATTTCCCTAGGCAATTTTATGACCATTTTTAGCACGTTATGGATGGGTCTTCTTCATAGATTTTTGGGTTTCGCCAGCGAAAGTGGGAAATGATCTATTTGCCAGCGGTGCGGTCCAGTAGCCTCTAATATTTACTTCTCAAAGTGTCTCATAGTCCATGGTTCACAGTCGTATGTTAGAACAAATAAAGGCATGCAAGCTGCATATTAATCTAATTTTTTGTTGTTTGTAGATATATTTCTCTTCACATCTTCTTCAAACTTTACTTCTATTGATTCGGTATTGTTCAGGAGAGATCCCTGGTTGGTGTTTTTGTTCAAAATCAGAACGTTTAGCTTTCGTGCGTTTAACTGAATCCAAGTTTTTACTCTCTACTTCTACTTAATTCAAGAGTTGGAATATTTCTGCCACACTTTCTGAAAGAAGTATCGCAAAACTAATGTTTGCAGTTTTCGCCCATGAATAGATATCTCATTATTGCTTTCCGCATGATATATTCGCCTTAGATGTTAAATAAATGAAAGGAGAGCATATATCCTTGTCTAGCTCCACATTAACTACATTTGGGTTGAAATTTGCTAAAGCTTACGCCAATGATGTTAACAGAGCTTCTCGTTTTACCATATAGAGTTCGCATCACCGAGGCCCAGTGTGATGGTACTCAGGTACTGTTTTAGTTTTCGTAAAACTCCGTCTACTTCATGTTTCAGAACATCTGGTTCTTCGTTTCTTGGAGTGATGTCATAGCTGTTGTCCTGGAGGTCATCGACTCATTAGTCGAGTTGACAGGTCAATGCTCACATTTACTCAGTACGTCTTTTACTCGGTCAACTACTATATTGAATCCATCAAAAAGTGACTAACACAGCCGCAATGGCAACGTGACGTATTCCTCATATAAGTTACTTACGTCTACTGGAGAACACTAAGCAAAATAATACTCTACAGATGAAGAAATATGATTCTTTTATTAAAATATCCATCTGGTTTGATATTTCTTGTGGCTAATGTAAAAAGAGTTTTATAATCAGATATCGATGTTATAACCACGTTGACGATTCCTTGGAAGAAATTGTAACCTTTTTGAGAGTATAGTGCTAAAACGATAAAAAAAATTAACAAATTTGGCTTTGTTTCAGAGAGAGGTTATTAAATTAAAGGAAAACTACAATAAATGTTTCAAGAACACGAGAGCCTTAAAGGAAAGGGAAATGTATAACATACGGGAGCGAAATGCGAAATTACGATACATAATATCTGAGTTCAACTACTTCTCTGATAAAAAAATTACAATTGAAATCAATGATCCTGAATGGGAACCCGTAAGTATTTTTTATAAAAAACATGTTTGAAATGTGTGCGCCATTTATATTTCGCAAACAGAAATTTATAATAATAAACACATCATGCGTTTATTTATGTTTTCAATATAAAAAAATATAAAAGAATAAGAAATGTTTGATTTATTTATAATTTCAATTGACTCAATTATTAATAATATAGAATTCGTCGTTTAAAACAAGCAACTTTGTATATAATGAAATCTGCTGATCATTGCAAATTTAAGGTTCATAATTGCCTGCGCTATTCGCTCGCATTGTTTATAACTTGTCTTAGGATGATATTTTATTAGCAGTTTATGCATTTTGGTAGTTCACCCATGCCCCCTCCCTGATAACGTTGGACCCCAACGTTTACCAAGGCCTCTACGTTCTAAAAAAAGGGAAAGACCTCAATTCTAGAAGGCACATCGCGTTTTACAAAGTTAAAGAGATTTCTTGATTTAGAATTTTGAGAGATCTATCGTAGATTCGAGTACTTTAGACGGTTATCCTAAAGAAACTACGGTCGTGGGAACAGCACCGCTTGAGTTAGGTTTGAGGATTAGGGTATCGGTAGAACAACTAGAACCTAAGTTCCTGTGAACTGTAGAGCAATGGTTAGAGCTGAATAGGTAGGAGACAAAAGTCTGTCGGACTGATGATCCACTTGACTATTTATATAATAAAATCTGCTCACCATTGCAACTTTAAGGTTACTAATTGCCTGCGCTGTTCCATCGCATTGTTTATAATTTGCCTTGAATGTTTACATAATATTTTCCAAACTCAAATTCAATTTAAGGACAAGTTGATATTTAATTAGCAGTTTATGCATCTTAGTAGTTCACAACATATTTCTGGAATATTATTCTACTGGCTTTATAATGCTGTTACCAACAGGCTACCATACAATCAATCTATAATTTAGGCTGGAATCATAGCCGTGAAATGTAGTAAATTGAGGCCAGAAAACACCGAAAACCTAATATCTTACAAAGTAAGCAAAGATAACAATTTCGTTAATAAAAGAATACAGAAACATGTCCCAGTAATCAAAGGAATATTAGATCGTGTTTCCTCCATTATATTAAAATTGGAATTAGTATGGCTAAAAATTTTTTATGACCGTGGCGCACTTGACGAGAGGTGTGTGCGCGAAGATGTTGATTGACACGGTTCTACAATAGTTGTAGGTTACAATTAGGGGGAAACACATGTCCTGAATCCTGCAGTGATGCAGTGCGCCAGACAACAGAGTCAATGTAAAGCGTTCTAGGTGCTTCCAGCTGTACAATAAACGGGTGCCCTCCTGCCGTCTGTCGCGACTGTCTGACAGGCGCTGCTGGGGGTGGGATGATGCGGGCCAAATCCTAGGAACATCTGCCGTGAAAATATTTGTAAAAGAGGGATATCTCAGTCACATGTCTGCGGTTTTCCAGACTATTCAGATCCCGGGTCAACTCCAGGTCGCCGACGAGAACCACAGCTCTCTTCTGAATGGAATCCAGCAGTTTTAGGGTGTGCTTATGTGCGGTACCCTAAGTATGTGAACAGTATTCTAAGCACGGTCTTATTTGCGTTTTCTAAGCAAGAGCAACTGCTGCGGTGTATACAGTTTTTTGTTGCGAAATAGCGCACCAAGCTTCTGTGAGGCTGATTTTGCTATGTTAGCAACGTGGTCATACCAGGACATATTGCTGTTGACCCAGTAGTCCGATTGACGAGGATGACAGAATGGTCGATCCTGCCGTAATGATATCAGGGCCCGCCGTATTGGCTTTCTCGGCAAACGTGGCTGCTTGGGTTTTTGCTGCATTAAACTGTACCAAACTCCTGTCGCCCCAAGTTCGAACCTTCTCCAGATCTTGATTAATTGTTGTAATCTGCTGCTGTCTGCTGTGTTAAGTCTCAAGCGCTGGTAAAGGTTTTTCTGTCATCTGCAAAGCTGTAAACCGGATTATTGGTTTCGGTCAGCAGGTCATTAATATAGATGAGGAATAGAGTTGGTGAAATTATTGCACCCTGAGGCACTCCCGCATTATTGGTGAATGTGTCAGAGATGTGTCCATCAACTGCAACGTGCAGGTCTAAGTCCTTGCACAAATATCAATAAATTATTACATTTTCTTTGAAAACACCACCACTCGCATTGAGGAATGTAAAACTTGACTCACGCTGATAAAATCGGAAATTTTAATGCCAAGCCAGCGGCAGAAGGATTGACGTGAGAACGGCAGTGATGAACTACCTGGAAGAAAAACGCCTCTCCTCTATGTAATGAACTCGTTATATAACAAGAAATCGGAGTTAAAATGACCATGGCTAAGCCTCAAGAGAATAAAATCAGATAAATATATTCACAAAAGAAAAATAAAAACTAGACGATGACAACAAAACTATAGACATAATGAAAGACACGCTGTTAGAAATATTATTTAAAACAGCAGGCAAAAACAAAAATGATAACATGTATTTCAGAAATAACAAAGGACTTATGAAAATAGGATGGACACTGTTAGTAGAGGGATATTAATAAACCCATCAGAATAAAGATAAAACAAGACAAACGAAAAACTTTAAGAGGCAAAAGCTGGGGCAGTTCTTTAATTTATTTATCCTTACAACAAATTACGTCATTCAAAGAGCATAATGGGAAGTGAATGGTAGGAAAGTTCCTGGCAGGGATCCCATTGAGATGATTGCAAGTACAAATTTCTCAATATTTGTTGATAATGAAACCATAAGTAAACTTCTTAAGAAGCTTTTTAGCTTTCATAAATGTCAGCTCTCAGCTTTTCTCTCTAATATAAATAAGGAGGAACTGTCTGCAATTTATTCTACTGAACACGATCATTTACATAGATCAAAAATTGGTCCGGACCAATGACTAAGCCCCCACTTGTGGCGCGCCTTAAATTTCTACTCGAACTTTTTTATCTATTTGAACTTTCTATGTGCGTTGTGTTAAGTACGACATTAAAATTTCAAGATGTTTACATCAATCAGCGAATCGATATATTCTTTTCGGCTTTCCATAGGATCTTTCTACTGATTAATTCAGTAAGAGAGGTCTATATTTGTTATTCTGGTTCACTCAGTTATTAGATTAAATTAGAATTGAATGGAGTTGGCGCTGATACCCTCCTCTGCCACTGCAGCCTTGCAGGTTTATTGTAGCACTCCGAACCATGCTTAAAGGACCTCATCCAGTCTTCCTCCTAACCAGACTCCACAAACGGAGTACCGGCTCCTCCATGTACCTTGAACGTCCGGTTTGGTTTAACCCAGCCTTGCATACCTGAGCCTGCAGAGAGCCCCACACTCGCACCACACGTGTTTTGGAGTTTCCTCCTCCTCGTGACACAGCCTGCAGCGACTATTATATGCCAGGCCGATCTTTTCCGTGTGTCTGTTCATTCTACAGTGCCCCCGTCAGCTGACCCACTAATATTTTTATTGTCTTGCGACTCCTCTTAAGCAGATCTGTCGTGAATTTTGGGGAGCCGTGTCTTGGCTTGTAGTTGCCCCCATGTTTAGAGATTGTTAATTTATCCAGCTTTAACTGCTGTATTGAAGACTCTTCCTGCCATCCCGCAGTAGGGCTCAGGTCCCAACGTAACCTTACTTGCCCCGTTTTGCAAGTTTGTCGGCTTCTTCGTTGGCTTGATGGCCCTCATGTCCCGGAACCCACGCAATGGTGAGCTTATTATTACGACCGACTTCTTCAAGGGCACTCATACAGTCTTTGACTAGTCTAGATCTGACCTTGTGTTCACTATCTGCTTTTAAGGCGGCCTGCCTATTGGAGTATATGACTACCCTCCTTTTCCTAATGTTCCGTTTCTCTATCTCCATGGCGCAGTGTTGAATTGCCGCGACCTCTGCTTAGAACACTGTGGCTTGACTGCCCATCTTTATGGAGATATTTGACCTTGGTCCGTGGACCCCGGCTCCCACCTCTTTACGGGTCTTAGAGCCGTCGGTATAACAGCCCCCCCCTCCCATTCTTCTCTGCCACTCAGTTATTAAGTCCAAACGTTTTGTGAAATTTTGAGATTATCTCAATGTCCTTACGAGATAATTATATTTTCGTAAATTATTGCATATCTCTACCTTTGCAAATCAATGTCAAACCGCTTGTATAAAACTGTTCATGGGACCGAATATTCAATTTTTTTACCCTTTTCAAGTCCTGTATTGCGCATATGCCAGAAAATTGACAATAATAAATATAAATAAATATTAACCAAACACTAAGTTTCCAATGGGTATGGTACTGATTTGTAAAAAATTAAGCTGAGGTAGAGAAATGCAATAGTTTATAAAATTGGGATATTCTATTAGGGCAACAATTTTAAAAGGATCTAAGTCTGTTCATTTAACCGAAAGAGTGAATATAAAAAAACAAAATCATGCACTAGCCGCGCGACCGTTCGGGTCTGTAATATTGGACAGGACCGTATTTTGACCCACGCCGCTGTAATTAAGTATGAATAGTATATTTTTTTAAAAAGGTATTGATTTGACAATAAAAAGTGGTTTACAAATATCAAAAAGGAGATGTACTTAGGGTTAATGTGCTGGTTTATGGCCGGCCAACGAAAATTTTCAACGTAGGAAATTTAAGAAAATTAAAAATATCAAATTGAAAATCTAAATATAGGTTTATAATTAAAAAATTAAGACATTTTTTTTTAATTAAAAAGAAATGTAAATACATATTCAAATTTGATAATGTTTCTAGTCAATAACTGTTAACATCTACATCTTCATCACTATCCTCATCGTCATCAGCAGTGTTAATGATCAGTTCCTAAACTTGCTGTTCCATTATATTGTCCAACTTCCACATTCTATTTTCATCTTTGTCCTTCACATCTTCATCACACTTTCTCCACTTCTCCGCTGTTATTCTTTGTATCGCATCATTGAAAAGTACTTTGAGGCTTCCAAATTTAAAGGTAATGTTCCGCTGTGCTACAAACTTTTTGGCGTCGCGTAGGCCCATATTAGCTCAATAATTGGATTTAGCTCACAGTGATATGGGGGTAGCCTGAGCACAATTTTGTTTTGACTTGCGGCCTTTTCATCAATAATATATTTAGCCTTGTGTTGCTTGACAATGGCCAAAAGTTGAACTTTGAGCATTGAATCTTCAAAAGAGATATTCTTCGACCGTAACCAATCTTGAATGTCTCCTTTTTTTGAGGAAGTTGTGGGAATCTACTCTAATGATACGGAGCATTATCAAAGACAATTACGGCGTTCTGTTCTAAACGGGGTAAAATGTGGGAAAACCAGTTTTCAAATGATTCTCCATTCATCTCCTCGCGATAATCGCCCGTTTTTTTCTTGGATTCGAAACAACACAGGCCACCCAACAAATCTATTTTCATTGCCAATATGGCAAACGATTAGTCTTTTTCCTTTACCTAAAAAATTCGAAAAAAAAAATTATTTCCGTATTTAAAAAAATATATACATATATATTCTACATAAGAAGTTGTTTCAAAAATATTTCGACAGATTTTAAAAATAAATTATTATGTATTTTCGAAACTGCATACATTTTTCAAAATATTTGAAAAATCTAAATCCCTAGAACCATGCGGCTAGAGCCATTCAATTATAAATTAAATTGTCTACAACTTTCCCAATTTAACCACTCTTCTATCTCTTATACATATACATATAGGCTCAATTTGGGACGTATTATACGCCTTTATTTCTAATGTGGAAACAAATTTAAAATATGCAAGCCGTGCAACATGCTTACCTGTTGGATTTTTTAATCCGGTAGAGAGTCCGTCTAAAAAGGCCTTTGCTGATTATGTAACAGTTTCATCAGCCCATACCATAGATTTAGTGTGTCCTGCAATAACCGACGTTTCGTCGAGATAGTAACTTTTTCTCTTTTGTTCTCTAAATTATTTTATCTTAACCAGATATTCCCTTCTCCATAACACAATTTCTTCTCTATCCATTAATAAACTATTTCGTCTTTGCTTTTTCCATGTAAAATTTAAATCCATTAACAAAACTCGATCGTCTAAAATTTGGTAACGTGGCACCTTCATTTATTTATTTAATACTTTCTTAATTGAAGCAATTAATTGAAGGAATTTAATTTAATTTCTAAAAAAAAATCGTGAACTTTTCTCCTAATCTCTTGTTTATCAGCCTCAAAAGAATTTTCAATGCTGTTCCTATTTTACTCGTGTTTGGTTCACAGAAAGTGTGATTCCTACTGCTAGACACTACTACTAGACATCGCTAATCTTTCCAAATTTGTTGGTTACATTTGCATTAGTATGAACAATTTATGAGTACTAATTGGCCAATGCACTAACACAGACACAAGAAAGTTTCTTTTAGAAAATTGTGTTATAAGCCTAAAAGCCTGTGGTGGTGCTTCAATTTTTATTAATGCAATTTCAGTATTTAAATGTAGCATGAATAAAATAAGGACAATAATAATTGTAATACAATATTAGCTGATTTTTCGCTCGTATACATGGCGGTCTTTACTCCTATTACCCCTCATATGAAATAAATGTTATTCCAAGATTATTCCTGTTTAGATTGAAAACGTGGAAACTGCCATTCTACGAGTAGCAGATGACGAAATTCCAATAGCGCCGTACGTTTCCCCAAGTGAACAAGCTATTTTGGATGCAAAAGCTGCTGAACAAGAGAGGATTAGACTTTTGCTTCTTGCAGACGATTTTCGGGAAAGGGCCCTGATGGCAATGATGAACGGTGTGTTGGAAATTAGATGGGAAGACGAACTTAGAAAGGAAGTTCCAAAGCCTAAATGCCTGGTACTTTTACACATATTGGTTTCTACAAATATAAATATTATTGCTTTAAGGTTTTACTTCATATAAATACGTTGGTCAGTGAAGCTCAAATTTTTAATTGAAATCAACAATAAACTTGCAGAAATTAAAAATAATATACTTGTTATTTCACGAAGTCCAACCTGAAAATTTAGTGACCAAATAGTGACCCTTATTTAACTCTGTTTGCTTCAAAATAGATTTAAGTCGATCATAGAAGAGCTAACACGTCTATTTCTGCAAGGCGCAATATATTAAATATTTTTAGCTTGAAAAAATCCCCGAGGAATACAATGAGGAAGATCTTCGAGCACTTCGCGACTACGATGAAAAGGTAGCCCAATTAAAAACCGAAAGGGAGAAATACAAAAGCCTACTGGAAGTCGAATTCAGTAAATTGTCCATTACGTTGAGGGAGTCCATCCGCAAGTTCAATCTAAAGCTTTACGATTGCACTAAATTTAAATTCTACATCGATTCGGGAATGAATCAGGAAAATTTAATGGTCAATAGGCAGCGAGTGATTCAAAATAGTCGGATTGATATAGATGAGAAGGAACTCAATATTTTGTAAGGAAACAAATATGTTAAATTTTTAATTTGCTTTACCAGGCCGAAAAACCTTTAAAGGACTGCACAAAACATGTGCAAATTTAAAGAAAAAATATCGTCTGTTTATTGATTACAGCTATAATAGATTAACAAATAGCTTTCCAGGAATGCTCTTTATTTATCTTTACTTTCGTCTTCTGTTTCAACTAAACTTCTTGAAAATAAAGATCCAATAAATACTTGTTTTTCTGAGCTACGGCACATTATTCTCAACTTTTCGTTTCCGAAATTTATTTTTCTTTTAAGTGATTATTTGGCTTAAGCAGTTTCAGTTGATTCTACTTTTCCTTCATGGATTCAAATTTTCTCTGAGAGTACATTTTTAAACGCATTGTCACATTTTTTACAAATTTTAATTAGCCTTTTCTCATTTTCGGTTTTAATATAATTAATTTATGAATTTTTATTTATTTTTTAGTCATATTATTTAAATCTATATAGTGTCATTTTTGATAATTTGCTAGCGTTTATATATAGATAAGGCAATAAAGTAAACATATTAGGATCAGGCATACCCTCTGGAATAGTTGTACGAGAATTTTTATAAAAATTTTATATTGGTTTTATAATTATGAACTTTTTAGAGAGCGCATTAAAGAGTATGAAATTGGCGTGGAAGAAAACCAAAAAGCGGTATCCGCCATTCAAGAGGCGCTATTAGACTGTCGGAATAATCTGGATAATATGCAGACTAGGGAAAAACTGCTAGAAAAATCATACAGAAAAGATTTCCAAGATATGTCACCAGTTGTCCAGGAACAATCCTATAAGTTATATAAGTACGTGTTAGTTTATTTAATTAATATTTGTATTAATTTCATCAGAAATGATATGACATTGTTTTAGTATTTTGATGGGGGGTCAGATTACTCATTTCCTCTTCCAAATCTCCATCAAGCAATCAGCTTAAGCCGCTTTCGTTTTAACATTTCTAAAGGGTGAATAGAACTGAACGGATCAGTTCAGAGCGCACACAACAATTTTCCGGAACAGTTGACATCGTTCCAGGCATGTTATATTTGACACAATTTTTGAGGTTATCGTTAGGTCTTGTTGGGTTTACAAACAATAACGTGTGTCGTCGGAAAAAACTGATTCTGATTCCCGAAGGAAGATAAGGAAGTCACTAGCCATCCAAGGGGGCGAGTGAGGAGAGGGGTCGAACCCTATGCCTATGAAGTTCAGAAGCCAATAATCCACTGAAACTAAACGAATAATAAAACCAATTAACAGTTTCAATGAAGTACAAATTCATAAACGGATAAGAGTGATAATGAAGTAAGTATTTAAGGTAAAAATATGGAAATATGCGTCCAGTTCTTTCTATTACAGTTTATAACCTGGTTCTTCATTGACGACAGTTCAACTTCTAGCTCATCCGATGGTAATGATTCTCATAGTGATGACACAGTTGAAATATTTTTTCGCAACCCAAAAGCATCCCTAAGGAAAGCTAAAATAAAACATTATGTTGAGAGAACTGTTGAAGCATATTCTCCTGACGATTTTTTTTCGCATTTTCGTATGAGTCGGCAGCTAGTCCAGATTTTAGAAAGTAAGAAAAACTGATTGAAATACAAATTCTTTATTATCATCTAGTTTCAAAAACTATAATTTTTATATTTTTTGCTATTGTTTAAACACCTAATAACCTATATATTTTTTTAATTACAGACCTTTATTTCTTTACAGATACTCTAATAGAAGCTGCTGTGCTACCTTCTCATAAGTATGGAAGAGAAAAAGTAACTTCAAGAAAGGCAATATTACTAACAATCTGGTTCTTATTAAATCAGGAAAGTTTTCGACAAATTGCTGATCGTTTTAATTTATCATTAAGTACTTGTCATGTAGTCATATCAAAAGTAACAAGCCAGTTTGTAGCTACTGCTCAGCAATATATAAAATGGCCTGATAATCACAGGCAACGTATCATTTCAGATGCTTTTAAAAACAAACATAATATTGGGGGAGTTGTGGGTACTATTGATGGAACTCATATCCCAATTAAAAACCTTTAGCAGATCAGGAGGTTTATGTAAATCGAAAAGGTTTTTATAGTCTGTTAGTTCAAGGTACTTGTGATCATACCAGGTTGTTCATTGATATTAATTCTGGCGAACCAGGTTCTCTCCACGATGCTAGATTATTAAAGAAATCACCTCTCTATCGAAAGGCAGTTGAAGAAAACTTTATTGGAAATAATTTTTTGTTGGGAGATTCTGCATATCCATCCTTACACTGGTTGGTTCCTCCATTTAAGGACAACGGAAACTTAACAAATAATCAAAAAACTTTTAATTACAGACATTCTTCAACTAGAATGGTCATTGAACACGCCTTTGGCTTATTAAAGGGTCGTTTTAGGCGACTACGTAGATTTGAAAATGAAAGCATTACTTTTATAAATAAGTGTATAGTTACAGCGTGTGTTTTTCATAATATCTGCATTACTAAAGGAGAAATGGACGTAGAAGCAAATTTAGAAAATGAAATGGGACAGGACCTGCCCGAAGAAGAAATTCAAGTAAATAGGAGGGAAGAAGTGTTTGCACAGCTTTTTCCTGATAATAATTAATTGTTTATTGAAATAAAAATTATCTATAAACATAATGAATTTTTATTTAGTTTATTCGCATACATATATAATTTAGCCTCCATTCTTTGATAATAATTGTCTTAAAAGTTCATTCTTCTCTCTCTGTAAAGCCATCTTCTCCTGATGTCTTCTTTCTTTTTCATCATGTAATCTTTTACATTCTTCTTCTCTTTTTTTGGCTTGTTCTTTCTTCCAAATGAGATATTCCTCCAAAGAATTTTTCAAATTCCTTTTTCGTTTTAATGC
>MU187199.1:0-24980 GCA_016904865.1 Pissodes strobi | reverse complement strand
AAGTCTGGACTTCTAAATTATAAGTAGGGGAGAGTGGGGTAAAATCCTCCTAAGGAGAAAATACCAACTTTTTATTTTATTTTAATAGCACAAGCTTCTAACAGAGTCACTTCTCTTTCAAAACACCACTTTGTTTAAAAAAATCTGTATTCACCTATTTAAAATAAACAAAACTAAGAAAAAAAGCAAAGGGATCATTTTACCCGCTTGTTGGGGATAAAATGATCCCTTTTGCAATGAAGAACTATGATACCCTGGCATTATAAAATCAAGATAACAAAAGGGAATGTCATATGTTCTAAGAACCTAATCTTCCTCTGAACTCTGGCTAATGCCATGGGAATATCAGAGCAATATTCACAAATAAATTCATCTTCGTCTTCATCAAGTCCCGCACACAATTCATGCACCCATTTAAAATACTTGTTGCATCGAATCCATCCGTCAATTGATGTAACTTATTCCTCACAGCAGTAGAGACAGTTTCCATTTCTCTCTATGCCTTCCGAATCTGAAGAGCTGGAAGGACTTTCTTCTATAATTTTTGTTTTTTTATTTTCTTCTGTTTGTTGGTTATCTTCTTACCTTTTTCATTTTTCATTTTAATTAACTTCTCTTTTGCTTCTTTTTTGTTGATAGCTTCTTCAAGAGCAGTTTTATATGGTGTGCTGGTTAAAATTCAACTCCCACAACACTTCTTTTTTGTGGTGTTTCTCCTGCCTTGAATCATAGGGAAGGGTTGACATTCTTGTGGTGTAACGGAAAAGGATGAGTCCATTTGTTCATCTCGTCTTGTGCTGGGCCCAGGTTCAGGATTGTTGCACGGATTGTTTGTTTCGATAGAATAATTTTCTGCTTTGTGGATTACGTCTGTCGATAAATCAGCTACGTTACATGAACTGGCTCTTGGAACAATATCTTCAGCTTCATTAAGGTCACTTGGTGTTTGATCAGTTACTTCAGCTGCTAAGAAGTCGACATCTGAAAAAAATTCTGGGTCGAATGGAAATATTCCAATTTTGCGAAACCCGTTTATTCCATTTATTGGTATACAAGCCTTTAAGTAGCCCTAGCAAAATATTTGACTTATTTGAAACACTGTCACCGTTCTGCCAGGATGATGGTTCAACCATTTTTCTAGTGCCTGGTCTAAATAAACACTAAATGGGCCGATAACAGCAACGTCCAAAGACTGAAGCTTGTGTGTGCAGTAAGGCGGTAGGCACAGGACGGTTGCAAAATTTTCTCTAGCGCTTAGGATAACATCGAGATTTCTTGTGTGCGATAAATGTCCATCTAATATGAGCACCGCAGGCTCATCAATACTTGGCTTGACAAAAGATAGAAAATGAGCCAATCAGTGCTTAAAAACCTCTGTACGCATCCAACCACTTTCGTTACACGCAAAAATGGTGCCCGGAGGAGCTCCGTCTGTCAGTTCAGCCTTCATTCGTTATTTATTTATTTATTATTTATTAACGGGCCAATGCCCAATATAAAAAGAAATATAGGTGTACAATTATAATAGTTAATCTTAACCTAACCTAAGTATCACAAACATATTTATATAATCACAATTATTAACACATTATATAGCTCAAGATCTTTACAATACTAATAACAATTAGCTAATGCAACATTTGAATGAACAATAATAAGAAACTTGAGAATGGCAAACATAACAAGAAAAAAGAAAATAACAAAAAACATAAAAAAAAACAAAAAAAAAACATATAATACCAACTGAACCCCGTGCCAAAGTAACACAACCAAGCTCCACAATACAGGAATTAAACCACTCAAATAAATAAATTACCAGAAAACATCACACCCTCAGACAGTCCTCCAGCTGCCTCCCAAATATTTTTTTGTTTTGAAAGCAGTCCAACCTATCCGCAAATTCATTTGCCAGTCTGGCAGACCTGTTCAAAAAGGAGTTATAACCATAATTTGTTCTGTGAGGATTAAGGTGAAACGAGTGGTTAAGTCTGGTATGGTGAGAAGGAACATGAAGCCCAATTTTGCTGGTAAGTTCAGGACCATGACAATGTGAGTGCAGAAGTTTGTAAAACATAGTGAGGTCTCTATACATGCGCCTTGCCTGAAGAGATGTAATGTGAAGTCGGCTCTCCAATTCAGAATAATTGGTACCATCATTACCAACCATTTGCCCCTCCTTAAATTGAACATACTTAAGAAATTTATGTTGGACCCTCTCGATTGCCTGAATATGGATATTGTATGTTGGAGACCACACACAGGAGCAATAATCCAAATTTGGACGAACTAGAGAGCAGAATAACAATCTAAGGGATGGAATATTTTGAAAGTCCTTTGTACAACGTTTGACAAAGCCCAAAATTTGAAGGGATTTAGACACAATTGAAGAGATATGATCAGTGTAAGATAGTTGACTATCAAGTAGGACTCCTAGATCTTTCATTTGAGTCACCTACGCTAAGGGGGAACCATTGATGTTGTAGATGTTATGTATGGGACTTCTTCCACGGTTAAAAATCATTAATTGGCATTTGTTAGTATTAAGTTCCATACCATTTCTACAGCACCAGTGGGTTAAACGATCAAGATCGGATTGAAGCTTCTTACAGTCCTCTTGATTTATGATTTTTAAGTAGAACTTTAAAGCGTCGCGCAAACCAGAGCGGTGGCAGGCGCGGTGGCGGTCGCGGTGGCGGTCGCGGTGGCGGTGGCGGTAAAATACTGTGCGTGTAAGTTAATTAAAGACCGCAAACCGAAGCGATCTGGAAAATACACGTACAGTGTTTTACCGCCACCGCGCCCGCCACCGCTCTGGTTTGCACGACGCTTTAATCGTCTGCGAATACAAGAAAAAATGCGAACTTAAAACAGGATGCAACATCGTTTACATAAATGGCAAAAAGCAAGGGTCCCAGGTGCGAGCCCTGTGGGACGCCTGAGGGTATTTTTATTTCATTAGACTGAAAACCCTGGATACGTACAATCTGTATTCTATCTGATAGATAAGATACTAACCATTCCAAGAGAACTCTTTGTATTCCAAAATCTCTCAACTTCCTTATCAAGACTTTATGGTTTACTCTGTCGAACACTTTGGTGAAATCAGTGTAAATGGTATGCACCTGACACCCTTCCTCCAATGAGTTGAGTAAAAAATCAGTAAATGTTAGCAAGTTCAACTCCGTGGACCTATGTGGGAGAAATCCAAACTGTTGGGGGATGAAACAACCCCTTAGAGAAGTTGATAAATAGTCACATACTAAACTTTCAAAGACCTTAGGAATACAGCTAAGAATACTTATCGGTCTGTAGTTGCTGACCTGAGAATTATCACCAGATTTCAGTATGGGAATTGTAACGCTTGATTTCCAATATTGTGGAAAAGTGCCAATTCTTAGGGATGAATTAAAAATAATATGAAGTGGTCGCGACAGAATAAAACTACAGTTTTTAACAAAAAATGGTGGAAGGCCATCAGGACCAGGTCCCTTATTGACATCCAAAGTAGACAGTCTTTCATAAATTGCTGAAATTGGTATATTAAACTGCGAGAGATTGATGTCCCCAGAAGGTAGTGAATCCTGCAGGGTAAGGTCTTTACTACTGTAAGTTTTTGAAAAGTAGTCAGCAAACAAGTTAACGATGTATTCCCCTGTAGAACAGCTTATTTCACCAAAGCACATCACAGCCGGTACAAAGCCTTTTCCCTTTCTGCCATTAACAAATTTCCAAAAATTTTTAACATTAGATCTAAGTGAAGATTCAGTAGTTAGGGATACATATTCTTGATAACATTGATTCTTTAGAGATTTACATTCTGCTCTTAAAGTAGAGAATCTAGTATATTCTAAAAAGGAACCAGTAAGATAGTTTCTATGGGTCTTCTTTTTTTCAATTATTTTCTCTTCAAGTTCCCGAGAAAACCATACAGGAAAATTCTTAGCCGAATACTTTTTTAAAGGAACAAAAATATCCACGGTTAAATAAGCAATATCATAAAATATGTTTATCATTTCATCAAGACATTGGTTATTAAAAAGCTTGTCCCACTCAAACTGAGATAAAAAGTTTGTCACCAATTTTGTGTCCATTGACCGAAAGTCTCTATAGAATCCACTTCCTTTCAATCCTGAATTGTTAAAATGTGTTGATTGGCGTGATACTGTAAAGGAAAGGGGTGGATGATAAGGATCGATTGGGAGTAAAGCATCTTCTGCCCGAATAACTGTGGTGTCCTTGTTTTGTAAAAACACTAGATCAAGGAAGCTGTCGGTTACATTTTGTATTGTGTTTAACTAAAAAAGGTTGTGATATGAGCACAGTTGAGATAACACTTGAGTAGACTCGATGTCGTTTTGTGTGCTACCTGCTAGAGAGGTTGCAACTGAGGCTAAGTCATCATTGATCCAGAGACTGTTTGGCATATTAAAGTCCCCTAGAACACACAATTTGCAGTCACGGTGCTCTTCAGAGATTCTCTCCAAGTTGGCTCCAAATTCGGCATACTTCTCAAAGGAACTTTTAGGTGGAAAATAAACTGTTGCAAAGATAAGTTTATTTTTATTGAATTCAATTTCGATAAATAAGTGTTCAATGCAGGAGGTTGCGTTTAAGACTTTACTTGAAATTGTTTTATGGACTGCTACTAGAACTCCACCCCCTCTTTTGAAATTACTGGTTTCTATTGATCTATCTTTCCTGTATATATTATAGTCAAATAGCTGGAGCTCAGCGTTATTTATTTCATTAGTTAGCCAAGTCTCATTAAGAATTATTATGTCATATTGACAGTATGACACATCTTCATAAAGAAGCTGAAGCTTGGCGCGTAACCCCCTGACATTTTGAAAATATACTGATAAGGAGCAAGTGGTGGTTCGAAATTGGGAAGATCTTTTCAGTTTTTTTAATCAGCTTTGGAATACCATTTGTATATTTAAGAATAAGGTCTGACTCACCATTCCGTTGTCTTTCTTTTAACTCACTTTTGAGAGTGTTCAGCTCGGTCCGCTGCTCAGTGGTGAGATCAGCTTCCAGGAAATTTTTTTTGGTTCTATCAATTTTCCTTTTACTCCTAAGGATACTATGAACCATCACAGCAGACTCTAGTACTACCCTTAAAGACTGATGACCATTTTTATTCTTTCTTCCAATTCTCGTAGCATTGATAACATTTACACGGGAGCCTAGTAATTCCGATAAAAATCTTCCTGCTCCAGTCAAATCACCCTCATCATTGTCCTTAGGAAAATTAAACAGCATTAAGTTAGAAGACCTTTTCTGTCGTTCGGACACCTCATGAAGAACTTTGCCATGCACAACAGCTGCGCTATAGTCCATTTGCCCACTTTCAACAGGTTTTACGGAGTTTGGAGAGGTGGTTTTCTTTATGTCACTAAGGTCCTTTTTAATGTCCTCGAACATGGTTAGAAAACTTGTTTTAAAGCTTTTTACTTCATCGCTCATCACATGGATCTGTTCTTCAAACTCGTTGATCTTCTGGGTACTGGCTATCTTCACCTCACTTAAAGTTTCTTCCAACGCAGTTACACGTCTAGTTAGGCCGAGCGCATATACCAGGAGTACAGTCATGTGCGTAGACAGGATTTTTTCTCAAGGGGGTCGAACCGTAGATATGGCCGGAGTGGTAGCCGTAGGCGGAGGCTAAGCCGCCTATGGCGTAAAATTTTGGGGGTGCCACGCCCAATTTTTACTCAAAAGTCATTAAAATCGTTAAAAAAAGCAAAGATTCGGCACCCTCTTGAATAGCAGGCATGAATGGTATGAAATGAGTCAGTTAAATTCCAAGGGGGGCCACGGGCCCCCCTCGCCCCCTCCTGTCTACGCCCATGAGTACAGGCTATACACAAGTAAGGAAGAATTCGAGTAGACAACAGTAAACATCTGATCTCGGTAGAACTAATGCCAGAGCAGGCCCTACACAAGACCCTTCTACAAAAGTCGCACGGGTAGCCAAATGTCTCCCCTGTGGCCTTTGGTTCCTTAAAAATACAGTTTACAGAACATTTTCTGCATGTGCCAGACATTTTGAGATTAGGTCTAAATCGGTCTCAATTTTCTGTAGTTTCAGATTGCCTACTGGAAATTTTTATTGATGTCCGAAAATTAGAAGGTATTAAGAGGTGACACCATCAACAACCAGCAATTTCCAATGGAAGATTGAAGAAAAATCGGAAAATTTTACACTCGCAAAAAGTAAACAAACAAACATGTAAAAGTTAGGTTTTCTACTGAAAATGAGCATTGGGGGGACGAAACTTCCTGCAGCTGATACACAAACTACAGCTATTGATGAAATTCGGCGCTCTGCTGATGTTACCCTCGCCCCTTGTTTCGAACCTTTTCTTGCCAATATTCTTGAATTTCGCCCAGGAACAGTGGAAAATGAAGTCTCGTCTACATTGAAAATTCGATGAGGGGCATAATTATTTTTTGTGTAAATCTCTCTCAAAAGATTGAAAAACTTTGTCACGACAGGTTTGTTAAAGGCTCGTGCCCTTGCAGCTGATGTTGCTTCAGGATACCTCAAGGAAATCTCTGGATGTCTTCTTGTAAAACCGTTTAACCAATCTTTACCAGCAGCTTTTTCGACGTGGGAAAATTTGTGTGGAAGTTTGTTCCTCTCAGCAAGTTGATACGCTAATTGTCGCAAATCACGAGTCGACAACCCATACATTCTACTTTCAAAGTCAAGGATATGTCTTATTAGCTCTTCTTCTTGTTCTGGCGAAAACAGGGGGTGGCAGCTTCCAAGCGCCTTTTTTTTTTCTAGCGTTGCTACCTTATTTTTTATCCAATACGCGCCGCTTGAGCGACATTCTTGGCACCTTGAAAACGCGCGCAGCCGTCTTCACAGGCATTCCTCGACAAACTTCTTCCATGGCATTTTCCATATGCTCAGGATCCCAATTTTGTCGGTCGGTTGTTCGCTTATATGTTGGTGGCATTCTGTAAGGAATAAAAACGGTTTTAAAAATCAAAAATACTATGATCTCAAATTGTTTAAGTGGGACCATTTTACCCCGCCTCCGGAGAATCGTTTTACCCCAAAGAAACATGCATCAGATTTAGTTAATTAAAAATGTAGCTGCAAATTTTAGTTGAAAACAAACACCACAAATCGACTCACTAACACTTCCTCAACAAAACATGCTAATTCACGTCGTTTGGAAAAAATACACAGCAAACACGATGCCTTACCTTAAATTATGAACGTAAAAAACACAAGTTCACTTGACACTTGTCTGATTGGAACTGAATCGTGTTTCGGACCATTGCCTAACAACAACCGCACCGTCTAGTACAATGTTGCCAATATTACATTTATTTTGCACCAAAGGCGAACTTGCAAATCGGGGGACCATTTCAACCCGAAGGGATCATTTTACCCCCCTCTCCCCTACTTACTAAAAGGTCAGAAAATTTGCCGCCGATATCAGATTTATAAATTACAAAAATAAGGATTCAACATTTAAACTTGCACATATTACATTTACATTAACTGTTGAACGGAATATATTTGTAGAAACTTAGATATAAATGACATTTGTATGGATTAGAGGATTAAATAGCACTGAAAGTTTTCATCCTAGCATTTTCTCGCTAAATATATTTGTCCATTCAGGCTAAACAAATGGGCAGCTACATAATATAGCATTATATGAAAGCAACCATTTTATATTTGTGAGGAATTGTTACCTATTTCTCCACTTCAGTTTTATTCAAAATTTGTATGTATGGTCTTGGCCCTAGAGTGAAAATCGCGCAAAAATATAGACCATACCTACAAATATTTTATAGCCTAATTTTTCTTTCCTTTGCCAAGATAAGCAATAAGTTTGGGCCTATGAGTCAGATTGTTATATATCCTTGCGAGCGGTTTCAAGGATAAAATCAGAGTGGAGCTTTTAATTATGCGGCAATTTAATAATCTGGTGGGTTCGCCTTCGCGTTTTTAAGAAGATGTAATTTTGAAGGGAGTGTTTTAAAGTGTACAGAATCACTATATGTTTGGCATTTCAATAAGATACCATGGAGATTATGGTAAAAATGATGATGCGTTCACAGCGTTAAATATATTTCAGTTTCTGAGATATTTATAAAATAATGAAATCCTTCAAAAAAAAAATTAAAAATAGTTGCAAACGTTGACAAAGTTGCAAAATTTATTTTAGTTTCCGAAATATTGGGAAAATTATGTAAGTTTCTAAAAAAAAAGGGGAAAAAACGGCCATATTTACTGTGTTCCTGATGCGTTGGCAACCTTGCCAAATATACTTTCGTATTTGAAATATTACCAAAATTATGCAAGAATCGTCAAAAACTTTAATTGACTGGAAATATTTTGTATTTAAGAAGTTTTATATAAGAAGAATTCATAAATCTTTTCTCTACAAATCGGCATGAAGTGTTTTTATACAATTACAACATTTTTAAAATTTTGTTATTGTTTGATAAAGCGAAACAATAATATATGACGCAAGTATGATTTTCACGTTTCTCTATATTACAAAATACTATGGCGGATTATATAGGCGAGAGAGCCACTGGATGATTAATATTAATGGAGAATCCTCCGGATACTTACACCCGGGTTCGAGTTCACACTAAACATATCACTAATCATAGCCTTTCCGAATATTACGCGTATTCATAATGGACCTTTTTTACTTGTATCGCCTTTAATTACGTTGCAATCTTTAACCTATTATTACTTGATAAGATTTGTATCTTAAATGACTGGACTAACATGAGACTAGCGACTGAGTATAATTATATTTCCTCGCGTAAAATTTAAAGTTTTAAGTAACTATCGTACCACATTTATCTTAAACTTGGCAAAGACATAAAAATTCAACATTCGAAACAGATTCAGAAAAAAATCGTTGGCTTATTGCATCGTAAATTTCGATTGATTAAATTCGCAGGGATTTCAAGCTATATAATAAAAACGAACAGGTTTTAGAAGATCTAAAATTAATCTGAATAGTAATTACTTCACCAAATCCTGTGTATATTACAGTTATCTTATTAATATTAATTTAGTTTGAAACTAGCAATGCAAATGTAGGCCTTTTAAAATTTTATAGGAGGCAGGCAAATTAAAATTGAAAACCATTCAACAAAACATGAAATTCCGAAGAACAATGATGGCCACCGAATGGGAACATATGAGGCTTAGGATGACAATCAACGATTTTATAGAACAGAAGAAGGATATTGAGAATGTGAAGGTAAGAAAACAATAACAATAATAATGATGAATACCTCTGTTGCAATTCTTAAAAAAAGAGACGATTTTGAAGCTAGGCTTCTTCATTTACCCTAAAGAGTTTCACAAATTATATAGTCTTAACCAGAATTAAAGTACTTTGGTGGGCACAATACAAAATTAGTTGTATATTTGAACCTGCTCATCATTACATTTTCCAGATGTGGCGGAACCTTGTACTAAGGACTGACAGTTTAATGAACGATCATAAAAAATTGTCTTGTGCAGTAGGGGATTAATAATATGATTGAGGTCTAACTCTAAATCATAAACATAATATCTACATTATTATTTTTGCTATAACTTATGTCCTAACCTTTTTTAATACTATTTTTAATTAGATAGAAAAACAAATTGACTTCTACCTGTACGGTAATTTTTAGTAAGTTGATACGTCCAACACGAGATCGGTCACCTGCTATAATATGATCACATGACAGTGGTTGAAAAATATTATTACGTTTTTCCCGTGGGTTCTGAACGAAATTACAACTTTACTATTTTCAACCAATACTGTTTTCTCTACCACTGTATACAAATAAACACACTAAACTACCCTTTTAACTTTACAACTAATAGCTATTTACAATTCAACACTCAATTATTAACTAACTGCAACTCGCCGTTATCCGCTATTTATATACAATCTAAAATCTATCACGAACACTCGAGAAGAAGCGAGGCCATTCTATATGATTCTCGACCAAGGCATCTAGAGAATTCCACAGTTCCTGAATCTTCGCGGCCGGCGATGACTCATACACAAACGCGGCAAGGCCAGTTCTATAGAGAAGCACAAAACATTCGGATGGTTGCTAGCCATGATATGGCCTCTCTCTTAAACCTGATCGCCCCGATCAGCTACTTCATGTCCGTGATATGCTTTCAGCCACTCGAGGTGGACAACTTTCAGTTTGCTTCTGGGGCTACGTTAAATTCTATACACTACGTCATTAATTCTTTTCATGACTGAGGGCCCTTCCCATACTGGCGTCAGCTTGGGGGATCTTCCCTTCTTCCTTTGCGGATTATATAACCAGACTTTATCGTTGATCTGAAATCCTATAGAGCTTGGAGATCATATCGAGCCTTCATTCGGTCACTGGCGAGACGTTCAAATGGTAGTCCCACATCATTCTGCTTCATCTTCCCCCTAGATCTTGTCTGGGGTCCTTGACTTGGGGCACAGGTTGAATACTGCCGGCACCATGATTTCAGATCCTAGCAGTAGTTGACACACTAAAATCTGTCGCGGATCTTGTCAATCGTTCTGTTAACTCCGAGATGAGCACCAAACTTTCCATTATGTACTTCTTCCAGGACTTCCGTCTTTCTTGGCACCACTAACTGCGTCTTCACTACTTTCCCATCGGCGCTTTCCCAGGCTCGTTTAGAGTGCATTTTCAACTACCAGGAAGTTCCAGTAAGCTCACAGAGATTTAAAAGTAGATCTTCTTCTTCTCAATGTGCCCTATCCTCAATGGACGTCGGCGATCAGTCTGGCCCATCTGATTTTATTCACAGCAGATCGAAATAATTCTATTGATGTCAGACCTGTCCATTGTCGCAAGTTTCTTAGCCATGATATTCGACGTCTTCCTTGCGATCTTTATTCATCGAATTTACCCTGCATTATAAGTTGAAGCAGCTTGTACTTCGTGTTGTTTCGCATGATATGCCCAAAGTATGACAGTTTTCATTGTTTCACTGATTTCAGCATTTCTCTGTCTTTTTGCATGCGCAGCAAAATACCCTCGTTGGTCACATGATGAGTCCATGAAACTCTCAGCATACGGCGACAGCACCACATCTCGAAAGGTTCAATCCGCTTACAAGTAGCTTCGGACATCATCCATGCCTCTACGCCATACAGAAGCAGCGAAAACACACAGCATCTCAAGATTCGTGTCCGAAGATGAAGACTCAGGTTCATGCTACACAGAACCTTTTTCATACGGTTGAATGATGATCGTGCCTTTTCAATCCTTACTTTGATTTCGTAAGAATGGTCCCATTTCTCATTCAGACTTCCTCCTAAGTATGTTATTGTTGGCACTCTTTGTAGTGGGGATCTATTCACGAAGAATTGGGCATTGATGTCGTTTTTACTGACTATCATAATTTTAGTTTTTGCTATATTCATCCGCATGTTAAATTCTTGACATATGTCCACCACTCTATTGATCAGTCTCTGAAGTCCTTCAGCGCTGTCAGCAATCAATAAGGTGTCATCCGCATATCTCAAATTGTTGACATTTTCTCCATTTATCAAGATGCCATCCAGTTCATCTTTCAGTGCTTCTCTGAAAAGTCTTTCTGAATATACATTAAACAATAGAGGAGAGAGTACACAGCCATGTCAGACACCCTACTTCACGGAAAATTCCGTCGACGACCCATCATCCACTCGAACACACGCTGTTTGCTGCCAATACATTTTAGCTATAATACGAATATCTCTATCATCAAGTCCTGACTGATTTAGAATTTGGATTAGCTTATCATGGTTAACTCTATCGAACGAACTATCAAAATCAATGAAACTACATACCATTAAGGCTCAGTGTCAAAAGTAGATCCCGTAGTTGAAATATCTCTCCAGCTTGGTCTTGGTTGACGTTCTTCTTTAGCTTTTAGCAGTAGTGCTATTTCACCATCCTCAAATTGATCTTTCTCTGGTCCACTGCTGTGGTCCACTGCTGATCAACTTTAAACTTGGTTTGCCTAATGGAAGTGATTCTTTCTCGTTGGTCTATTCTTTGGCAATGTTTATAATTATCCTCGCATGACCTTCTGGATATAGCATCTGTATTATTATGTCATCTTCGTTCGCTGTGCTTAGCCTTAAAGTAATATTGTTTAACCCTGCCTGACTTGACTTTGAACTGCTAGCGTCTCTGGATGGATATGTAGACCGTAGATGTACTCGACAGTCTCTCTTGAAATGCCCAGTCCTGCCACATATATAGCACTGATTTGAAACATTTCGGTTACGTGGCCTATCTTCTAGTTGCTCCCGGAATCATTGTACTCGAATGTCCCTTTTGAAATGTCCAGTCCTGCCACATCTATAGCACTGATTTATAGCATTTCGGTTACATGGTCTAACTTCTAGTGGCTCCCGGAATATCTGTACTCGACAGTCCCTTTTGAAATGTCCAGTATTGCCACATCTATAGCACTGATTTATAGCATTACAGTTATATGGCCTAACTTCTAGTAACTCCCGGAATCTCCCCGTGGCCTGAAGAGCTTCGGTTAATTTCTTCAAAATACCGTCCATCTCAGTTAGTTCACAACTGTTCGTCAGCTTTTCTTCCTGGATGGATACGTCCCTGATTGCTGGCTTAGATATGTTACAGACCGCCTCGATTTCTAGGGCTCTACCCAAAACTTCACCGCTGTTATCAAATTTGGCTACACGTAGCATTGTCTAAATTTCTGGACATCTGATATCATCCACGAAATATGGGGCAAGTTTCTCTTGAAATTCTTCTGTTGCTCTCGGGTAGGCCAATTGAATGAGACGTCTAACGTCTGCCTCAAACTCTTGCAGGTTTTCACCAGGCTTCTGATGTCGAGACTTTACTTGTGCCAGATAGAGCTATCTTCTATGTTGGTCGCCAAATCGTCTCTCCAGGGCAGCTACAAGTATGTCATATTTCCCCTGATGGCTGATGGGAATAGTCTGTAGTAGTTCCAGGACAGATCCACGAGGTGTTACCACTAGTGACGTAACCATTTCTTCGTTATTCCTACCGTTGACAACAGCAGCGGCTTCAAATTGTCTTCTGTACATTGTCCAGGATGTTTGACCGTCATACGTTGGAGGTTTGATATGCTGCCCTGTGGCGAATTACCTCTAGGTGAATCCTTCATTTTTAGAGCCTGGTAACTTCTGCTTGAAGATTCTTCACTTCTTTCTGTACGTTTCCTACTTCTTTTTGTACATTTCCTACTTATGTTTGTACATTTCCTACTTTTTTTTGTATATTGTCTACTTCTTTTTCAAATTTCTCCTTTTGACCGTCTAATATTATCTGTATTTTTCCTTGCTCGCCTACAAATATATCCAGCATCCATTTCTGAAGTTGATCATGCTTTATTTACCTTTTATCTTCTTGGTCTTGTAAAATGTTCTGAAGCCGGTCCTGTTCTATTTGCCTTTTATCTTCTTGGCCTTGTAAAATTTTATGGAGCCGGTCGTGTTCTGCTTGCCTTTTATCTTCTTGATCTTTTAAAATTTTCTGAGGCCGATCCTGTTCTGGCTGCCTTTTGTCTTCTTGGTTTTGTAAAATTTTCTGAAGCCGATCCTGTTCTGCTTGTCTCTCAGTATTTAGATTTTCCATGAAATCGGTCAACATTTTAATTATTTGATCCATTTCTGCCGATTGATGCCTTGTATTGACCATAGAATGTTATAAAATGTTCACAGAATCCACCAATCAAAACGGTCTCGTTGATGTACTTGTACCCTCTTTTCTCCTCGAAAAACACTTCCCAAGTCCCGTCTCTTCACAATCCCACTTCCGATACCAAATGTTACGTTTTTCTCGTGGGTTCTGAATGAAATTTCAACTTTACTATTTTCAACTAATACTCTCTTTATTCTCTACCACTGTTACAATTAAACACACTAAACTGCTCTTATAACTTTACAAATAATAGCTCTTTACAATTCAACACTCAATGATTAATTAACTGCAACTCGCCGCTATCCGTTATTTATATACAATCTAAAATCTATCACGAATACTTGTAAAGAAGCGAGGCCACTCTATATGATTCTCGACCAAGGCATCTAGAGAATTCCACAGTTCCTGAATCTTCGCGGCTGGCCATGACTCGTACACAGACGCGGCAAGGCCAGTTCTATAGGGTAGCACAAAAGCATTCGGATGGTTGCCATCCGTGACAATATAATGAATGTTATAAGTTCATAAAGTTAAAATGAACGCACATTACACCTCTTTGCTTACCTACAATTCCTGAGCCGGATTCACAGTACCAGTGTGTTGACACCCTATTTTTATGAAAATAATGTACCTAGACACCGTAGGCAATGACCCCTTTTCCTCCACCTAGTCAGTAGCTTCATTCCACCTTTTCTGCACTCAAATGTAACCGTAGTTATAATGAAATGAGCGTAGGCCAAACCATTTTTCGTTTTAAATTACTAATTGAGATTTTAATTTTTTACCCTAATCATTATGTATTTCTGTTAAATTACTTTCTAGGTCTTAATGTTAATCCGTAACCTGCAACCTAAACCTTAATATATTTTAGTACACCTTCTCTCACGACGAGTGACGAATTTCGAACAACGTTTTATGTAGTACTTTTCCGAGCCCGACGATATTACTATTCTAAACTACTTATTTCCTTTCCACGGTCCTCTGGTACTCAGAGACACTTTTCATGAATTGCTCAATACTGTTTAACCATTCGGACTGCGTAACATTCGTGATAAATAATGTTTGACTAATTCTCCCGAGTTTTCATATGTTTTTGGGCAGTGTAACTATTTACCGAGCGTGAAGACTATTTTTCAGACTAATTTTTCGAGGCACCTCTTGGGCTATCGCGAGTGAAGAATATTTTCTGACTAACCCTTTCTCAAAGATTTTTAGATTTTTATACCATTTTTCAAGGCTTGTTTCTTGTTTTTCTCCTCGAGAAATCTGAATTCTGCAGCTGCCCAGCTATTAAAATGTTTTTACTAAGAACACTTAAACTTCCTAAATCGCCCAAAAATTAGGTGGCAATTAGCATTTTAACATTTTTTGTAAATTCCAACCTCGGTTTTAGTACCGCGGCGTGTTCCAAATTAGGATAATTAAAATTGATTATTCCGGTTAACATGATTTTTGCATTCCGATCCCAGGTCTTTGCTCGCTAAATATTCTTAATAGAAACGCCCCCTGGCCAAGGTTTTCCTTTTATAGCAAAGTGTTGGGGGTACCTGTCTGTGAAGCATGCAACTAGTGGATGATATGCCTTGTAGTTAGTTCATTATAATGCGCGAGAAAAAAATAAAAGTCGAGTTGGTTTTGGTAAAGTTAAACACAATGTTGTTTATTTGGAATGTATTCCAATAGTAACTTATTTTATTTTAGTAAGGCATTTGATAGATGCTATTGTTGTACATTTTCCTGAATTGTCTGTAGGCAAAATAATTTAACTTTAGACGCGGTTGGGGCATTATTTCTGGTTACTTGACTCTAATTTAATTTTAAATATAAATTATTATTTTTTTTATCTTGTCTATTGGCGATCTAGTTCGAAACTTAATTTATTTTTTTTAATCGATTTATAAGAACTATGAAATAATTTATTGAAACAAATAAACTAGAATCAGTTATTAACTCCGATTCAGCACAAAGTGTTTCACTGTATGAACTTGTCACTATTTATTTACGAAATTCTGGGAGCTATGATAAATGACTATTTCTTTACAGTTCACTAAGGAAATGCAGTCCTATTTAAAGAACAAAAGCCTGGGCCGGAAACAAGACGTTGAATCTTATGAAATAGAGATAGAGTTACTTGCGGCAGCCTATGAAAACAGAATTAAAGACAAGAAAGACAAAGTGCAGAAAATACAGCATCAATTAAAGAGTTTCAGAAAAAGCAATAAAGAGTTAGATCAGGCCATTAAAGAAGTTAATATTGATCTATGTTATTATAAGGTTGAAAAAGATTATAATGTCGAAGCGGAAGAAAAGGAAATATTGCAGGCCAGGTAAGACTGATAATATATAAATAAGATTTTATAACTTTACAACTTCTTACATTATATAAATTTGTAAAAAAATAATTGATTTGTATAGTAAGGGAAACGGGGTTGTTTGTTATAAGGGTAGGCGGTTACAAGAACTGTACTTTAAAAGATGCCACGGCCACTATTGAGGTAAACAGCGGTCTACTCGATACCTGAGGATGGTTTTTAGTGGTTTTACGATAAAAGAAGACCATTTGAAGTATATTCCACTGAAAGGCCATACTACTGGGCAGGAGTTGTTTTCTCATTTTAAAAATATTATTAATTCTGGGAAAATTCCCATAAGGAAAATGGTAGGTTTGAAGCCGATGGCACTCCAGCTATGGTGGGTTGTAATAAAGATCTGGTGGTGTAAAGATAAAAGTTTTTCGCAGTTTGTCTGTTACCACTGCAGTATCCGTTATGTTTTGAAATTTTCTAAGACTAAACAATGTTATGAAATTGGTAGTAAAATTGTGAATAAGATTAGAGATGAAGCGTTTCAAAGATTATTCAAAACCTTGGTCGATGAAACTGACTGTCAATATGGGGAGTAGCTCCAATTGCAGTCCAATGTTTAAGTAGAGGACGAGTGCGGCAACGTTTCAATTATGTCCTATCTGCCATAGTTCAATTTTTTAAACAACACGATGAACCGATTCCTGAACTGGAAAATTCGAGGTTTAGAGATTTTGGTTTCCTTGTGGACGTTACAGAAAAGTTAAATGAACTTAATTTGCAACTTCACGGGAGTGACAAGTTTCATACTTGCAGAGAGTGCGGATATTCGTATTTAGTGTTTAGGAGTATTTTCCAATCTGAAAAAATAAGTATTAATAATTTGGTATAATGAGTCTGCTTTGGAATTATAGATATTATCAAAAAGATTTTCCTTAGGATGCAGTTGTTACAAGTAACAACTTATCTCATTTTAATACACAAGAATTTCTAAGAATGAATCAGTTTTTGATTTTGGATAATCATAATTCTTATCTGTTAACTAAGCTGGAGTTTGGAACCTTCGGCAAAATGCACTACACCACATTTTTAACCACAATACCGAAGCACATGTTTGCACTCAACGCGCTTTTCGCTAACCATGTTAGCATCAAGAAGAGATGAATAAAATTATTGTAGTTAACTCATCTGGCAGTTAAAGGAATACATTATTGCTCCAACAAATTATAACATGTTGATAGGTCCTCTTAAAAAAAAATATGTATTGCTGTGATGCATCGATCAGAACTAATCCCGGCTAAACCATCCCGATTTACAGCATATAGATATAGTCAAAAAGACATTACGAAGAACAAGAATATATCATTTTGATTATAACATTTCTTCCGAGGATGACTTTATGTCCTTGGTAGTAATTGGCAGATCAGATCCTACGATATCAAATTCAACAAGAGACGGAAATGCGTATCAGCCCAGCAGTTTCTGTTTATTAACTGAATAGCAAGTAGATTTACCCACCACTCCTGGTGAAAATATTACCTACTGAAAACTTTATTACCTGGAAGAAAACACCTAAATTCAGTTGTCCAAATGTAAGTCCAAAATCGTCTACTTCTAGAAGAGCTTCGGGAGCTCCAGTTGTATTTCAACAGACTTCCCCACATATACTGTTGAATAGGTCTATTGGCTGGAGAACAAATACAAAGTAGAAGAGGAGGAAAGAAGCGTAAAGCATCGATTTGGACATATACACCCAGCAGAAAAACGCATAAAACAAAAAGCAAAGAGTTCAGGCGCTAAGAGTGGCATCTCTAAAACCAACAAGAAATCAAGAAATTCCACCGAATCCTATGCAGCCTATTTTGTTGTAACTGGGCTCATTTGAAATGATGATCACTGTCCATTTTTTATTATTCCAAGCTGGGATGATCAACAATATGCCCGAGATGTGTAACAATCAGCACCGAGGCGGGGTGTGTTAAACTTGGTATGACTTTCTTTTTATTTATTTTCTCATATTTTTCGATTTTTAATATTTGAGATAAAGCGTTTGTTTTACGTAAACAAGACATTAGTTTGGGTTGCTTTTAGGAAATTATTTCAATAATATGAAAATTGTAGCAACCACCTCGGCTCCCCTAATCTATCTAAGTTGAAGTAAAAATTATAATAACTTGACTAGGCAATGAAATGAATAGTAAACTATAAGAAGTATATCTTAAATATGACAAGGTCCTCGCAGTGGTGTAGGGATAACGCTCTTAAGGCGAATCCCAACAAGGTAGAGATGGCTATCATTACCAGGAAAAGGAAGGTGAAGGTCTCTACTAATATCGGTCTTGTGGCTATGAAATGCGTCAAGTATCTGAGTGTCTGCTTGGACTCCAAACTGATCTTTCAGGAACATATTTGGCTCAAGACCGCGGAGGCGCTCAATACTTTGTGTGCTTGCCGCTGAGTGGGGCTTGGCACTGAATGGGGTCTGGGGCTTGAGCCGAGGCCTATGTTGTCCTATGTCCTCATGCACGGAGCGGTCGATTAGTGGCCAGAATCCATGAAAACGGCGTCCAGAATAGTGTTGGAAAAATTACAGCGACTTGCATGCCTCTGCATCACCGGAGCCATGAGGACGGCGCCCACAAGGACCCTGAAAGGGCTGATGGGTTTGCCTCCGTCACCGGCGGACTGGGTGAGGTACGAGGCGGATAGAGCGGCCATGAGATTGGCTGATGCAGGGATGTGGATGGACAATGGCTCCTACCATGGCCACTGCGGTCTATGGCGGGACTTGTCTGGGGACCTAACCATCCTATCTGGAGCTGGTGTGACCTGTGAGGCCTTGGGGCGGGAATTATTCGCCTCACTGGGCGAGCACACTACGGTACATAAAAAGGTTACGATGGTCTGGATACCGGGACGCATATTTGTAAACAGGAGACGTGTCCGGCATGAGACGCGAGCCGAAGTAGAGTAGTATACAGCAGACGAGTGAGGCAAAACCGCTTGGTAAACGGCAGACGTGTCAGTTGCAAAAATATTTGCGGAATCAAGAGCTGTATATAGATGGAGTTTTGCCTGAAACGTCTGGTGTGTACTTAATTTTTAATAAGACATTTTGTGTTATTTTGAATTTCTTGCGATAATTTAAAATACTTATAGATGTACTTACCAAAATCTGGTGGGGAGTTGGTTATACTGATAAAAATAGGAGTTTTCTTGTTTTCTAAACATAAACTTCCTATTCTTTGTAAATATTGGACAAAAAATGCAAGTTCTAAATGCTACATATAAATATGTATTTGTTAAAGTAGGTAGTATACAAGTAAGTAGAACAGGGTTTTGAGTTTGAAACAAAAGAAACCTACTTTTTTAGGACAAAATACTTTGGAAAATAGACAACCACCCATAGGACAATATTATAACAGTCCATGATTAAAAAAAAAATATTATGATCAAGGATTAAAAGTCTGTAGGTAGAAGACAATTCATATACAGGGTTGCTCAAAAGTTCGGAAAATAAAACACTAAAAAACAACAATGTTTCGACCATCTTTTGGACCACACTATAAAATTAATATTAGCCCTTTCCATGCTATTGCAAGAATAAATTTTTTTCCTAAATTTGTTAGCGCCCACTGCAACATTTTTATTAACACATTGTTGTAATGAATGGGGCACTTTTTGTTTTTTTTAATTCGACGGCAATCTTTCTGCTTTTGGCTTTCTGTTGCCACGTGAAACCACCGAACATATAACGAAATTTTTCGGCGGCTCACCGATGTTGGCTGCACAGGAATGTTTTGCCCCTTCTGCGACATTTATTTACAGAGTTACTTCTTCGTGCAATCCCCTTATACTTAGATACCGTATGAATCCCAGACAGAAGGGATGTTTGGAAACAGGCATATTTTTTAAAGTTCCCCAAATATGATTCCACAGCTGGAAGGAAATTATCGGGGTCTTCTTCAAACTTCTTTAAAACAAGTTGGCAATGCTCCGTCCACTTTTCTTTCACAAGTTCTGTCGAAGAAATATTGCTAGTCTCAAGATATTCCTGTACTCGTTCCTCGGATTCCATTAACTCCGGCGGCCCTGGAATGTTTTCCTTCTCGCAGCTTCCAGGTTTACTGTTTTCATCGTCGGCTTTTTGAAGAGGACGAAAAACTTCTTTATTTGGTCGTTTCCCTGTTGCGACTTCATAAAGATGAAGTTTGGCTTCAAAGGAGAGAATGTTCATTGAGATCAAAAAAATGTATTTCTGCAAAATAGCAGCCTGATGTGTACAATGTTTACCATTAAAACCCACTGCACATGTACAGATACAAGCTTGAAGGCCCACATTATATTTTCAATTTTCATTACTTTCTCTCGTTACTGAAAATTCCAACGAATCCATACTGGTTGGGTCAACAACCGTCTGTCAATCTGGGTAAATACCTAATAGCAACCAACAGACGGAAAAGTGGCAACGTACACGGTTTATGATTTGAATCAAAGAGACCAGGTGTTTGCAAGGCGACCATCGATCCATCGTTCACCACCAGTATCAAGAAGAGGATCAGTTAGCTCCATACTCAGCGACAAGAGTGACAAGGATAAAATGGATAGAACTAGCAAAAGACCAAGAGAAGAAGAGGTAGCTGTGCCTACAATAGAATGGAGTAAGTGTAATTTAGGTGAAGGCAATTGCTTATTACGTTTAGTAAGCCAAATGCAGTCAGAAGTAGCCAAGAGGAAGGTTGCAATAACGGTTAATGTAAATACGAAAATGGAGATTAAGGACGCTATGGTGAAACTAGAAGGTATAGCAAACCAGCTCCGGAGCCCTAAAGTACAAACGTGGATAGAAAGCTCCCAATAGATGTGTAATGAGAAATTAGTCAAGAAGAGGGATATTACAACACAGACCGATGACAGCAGACTACTGCAGACAATAGAGGGATGAAAAAAAAACTCGCATACAGGCACCCAGACAGATGACAGCGAGACAGCGGTTGCAGCAGAGTCTATTAGAGAGCGCCTTCGAACAGCCAAGGATTTCATAGAAATAAAATCAATATGGAGACTCGTCAGAATGCACGTTTCGAAACGTGCAGGTGGAGGTACGCAACCCCCTACATGCGAAGAGGACATGGCGATATATGTGGAAGACCCAACCATGAGTACAGGTATAGATAAGATATTTAAGGAAAGATATCCCGAACTGGCAGCCGCAGATGACCAGGATAACCTAATATACCTGACATCCGTGGTGAAAATCTCCTGCGCTGGTGAAAGGAGTACCACAAACGAGCGATTAATATTCAAAATATGGCCAAAGGAGTATGTGCAGGAAATAGACAGGGCGGAAGAGGTATATACAAATATGTCGAGACTGAGAGAGGAAGTAGAGCGCCTACGTAGAACCAGAATCTCAATACCCATACCTGGCAACTACGGTATAGAGGAATTTAAGAAAATCCTCGAGAAAAGCTTCATGGAATCAAGTGTCAAGGTAGCCCTTCACATTCCGAGACGAATGGTCTATATTCAGTCCAACTCGAAACAAAATAGCATTCGTAAAAAAGTCCTGATGAGAAAAGACACGGAAACGGAAGCGGTGATGGTAAAGGCCGGGTACATGTCATACGCAGAATTACTGACACAAGTTAAAAAAAGGATTAACCCACTAGACCTCAAGGTGGAGGTCAAAAATGTAAGAAAAACGAGGGAAGGCGATATGCTTCTTACCATAAAAGGAGACAAGGAAAAGGCACAGCAACTCCGCTCTGCTATAGGGGAGAAAATGGAAGACTTGGAAACAAGATGCGTCGGGAAGAAAGGTGTACTCCTTCATGTGTATGACATAGACGCTGTCACCACAAAGGAAGAAATCGTGCAGGCCATCTGCAGTACTGTTGAAGCAGCGAAGCAAAAGGCGTACGTTAAATCGCTAAGGCCAAACTCCAGGCCTGTAGACCTGCAAGCATGGCAACGTATCAGAATGGAGGAAGAAGGCAGAGAAAACGAAGGAACGATCCACGAATCAATGGTGGAGACATGGCAACAGAAATGGAAAAGTGAAAACGCAACGGCTGGATGGACCAGAAGACTAATAACTGACATACGACCTTGGATTAATCAAAAGCACGGAGACACTGACTTTTACCTAACTCAAATACGCACTGGACATGGATACTTTGAGGTGTACTTTAACAGATTCCAACTGAGCACCACTGATTCCTGTTATGCCTGCGGACTCTATGATGACGCAGAACATACGTTTTTCCATTGTCCAAGGCGGAGATCGAACAGAGAGAGAGTGGAGCAAAAGTTGGGAGAAATTACTCCCGAAAACCTAATCAACACTATGCTGCGATGTGAAGAATGCTGGAAACAGATTCAGCTAATGGCCAGAGACATACTTATCGTAAAAAGAAGTGAAAGAGAATAAACTGGCCAAAATGCAGACCTAAAAAAGAAGAATACAATAAGGAACACCAAAATAAGGAACCCTCTTCTGTAATGCCCCCGCAGTCCCGAGAAGAGATACCGCTTAGGTTTCAAAAGGGAAATGGTTTTAGTCGGTCGGTTACCCTCGGAATAGAGCGCCAACCCGACACTATCTCGCTACTAGATCTGGGCGAGATGGCTGGAAACAGCTTTCCTAAACCCCTTATTTAAAAAAAAACCTAGTAGCAACCGCTTTTGAGACTATATTGAAAAGTAAATCCAATATACGCTGCCTGTAGTAATTTTCAAAACTTGTAATTATATAGTCGCTGAGTTGGATTAGATTAAATGCCTTGGCTCTCTCCAAAGGAATATCTTTGAGTAATCTAAACATGACTTCCGTATAATTGTTTATGTCGCTTCCTCTTAACTTCAAATACATTCTGTACAGCATACACCAAGTTTGTTCACGAGTGAGCAGATTGCCTAAATATTTCTTTAAATTTTCATGAGCACAGTTTTCAGCGAAATTTCGTTTGGCTTCGTTTAGCTCATTTTCGGTGTTAGAATGTAAAATTTCCTTAAATAGAGAGTAATATTTTGTGACAAATCTCGTGGTATTCCGTTTTTCGCCGTTAAAATCCATCTCCAGACCGCCTTCTTTACATGAAAAATGCATAAGAGCAATTTTGCTTCTGACCAATGTTTTCTTAGCACTTTCCTCTCTCCTAAATCGTAATTTCTCAAGATAACTGTCGGTCGAATTTTGGGTGGCACTATTTCTAGCAATCCTTCAACTGCAAGATCAAATAGATCATTTTTTTGGCAATTAGCTAAAATGCATCCAACGGGTAATCCTCCCGCCGCACTTTGTACCACAAAAAATATATTTTATGGTCATAAACATCACAATTACCGGATGCATCGACAAACATAATTTCATTTGCTTGTGGTATCTTTAACTCACGTTGCATAAGTGGTGTACAAAGAGCTGCAGCATAATTATCCTGTAAAGTTATTATTTTATGGCATAGGTCAGTTTTGGCTTTATGAGAAGTCAATGTTTCCTCCAACTTGAGCAACATATTAGAACCAGTACGCTCACCAAAATCCTCTTTAAATTTATTTTTCCACAAATTGGATACCTACATCCCTTTTTGTTGGTATGCAGTGCGTAAAGTTTTTATACTCGTCACCGATTTCTTCCATTTCATCCATACAGTAAATATGGTAGGGTGTGGCTGCAGAATGACCTCTATTTGTTGACCTCAAAGGCCTCTCACGAAGTGGTTCAATATCGTTTAATCGATGATTATGTGATACATGAAATTCTATTAAACAAGGCTATTCTACTGAAGTTACGGATTTTATAAGAAACTTGGGCCTTTGAAAGAATTTCTTTATTGTAATACAGTTCCAGATTAGGTACCATAAAGAAAGTAGACAGCTGGTACCCGAATCTAGGCGAAGAGCTATACACTGCTCAACAAATTTTCTTACTTCTGTTTTATTAGCTTGTTATCAGCGCTTGATATAGAAAGAATTATAGCAGATCGATCAATTGGCATCAGAGTATGAATTTAGTTTTGTCTATACTAACCCAAAACGAAAACGAGCCCACATTATTTAACTATACCTACTAGAGGGTATAATACTATGGTACTTTACTATTCAATTATTACTTTTGTTTTAATTTTAAATAATTTCCTTTAGACTCGGTTGCAAGTGGAGTGTAAAAACATTTTTTTAAGTTCATTATTTTATCTTCTTTATTCATTATTTCACACAATGAATTTTAATTTCAAAGAAGAACCCCAGGAACTATTCAATTGTTTGGTTAAGAGGCTATGTAAACAGCAGACGTATCAGGCAGTCTTGGGCGGACTCGTCTTCAAAATATGAAATGTTATTCGGGCATTGGCGGAATTAATCGAATGGATAACGCGTCTCCTGTTTACAAATATGCTACCGGGACACTCGGGTATCGCTGACGTCTTAGACAGATAAGGTTCCGCACGTAGATACTTAGGGCCTGATCCCTGTATGGGGGATCGCCCAGAGTGTTCGCGAAAGAGCTTTGGAGGCCGGACGGAGGGTCGGGCCGAAGAGGTATGGCGGACGGTCCGGGTACGACACAGACGCGGCTCATAATACATGGGCCCGCGAAGAGTCTCACCAGGGGGTTAATGGGCCTTCCTAGGCTAGGTTCTGACTCTGCTCAGAATTTTAGATGAGGAGGAGTGTAGATGGTGTATGGAGAACGATGCGACCCCATACCATTCCCCGTTTGTGTGGGCAAGATTCACAATCGCCAGATTCAGTGCGTCGCGTCGTGTTAGATTGAAGGATGTGTGCTATTTAAGGAAGACCGACATCCTGGAGGTTCTCTAATGCGGTTTCTCTAATGCTGGTGGCCTAAGTGCAATGTCCGCTGGGGGCCACCCCTTCTGTTACTGATACTGATATCTTACATATATTTTTTCTATTTTGCGTTTGTGTTGAAACCATTACGAAACGGAACAATATGAAAAAAAGACT